>CAVNYN010271454.1:0-23354 GCA_963692815.1 Nyctanthes arbor-tristis
GTTGCCATAGTGAATCTATGGCAGCAAATGGGGAGATTCACCCACCCATTTACTCCGATAGCAAATGGGAGGATTCACCCCCCAAAAAAAGTTGCTAGAAATGGAACTGTCTACTGCCATTTCTGGCAATTTTTTACTGTTGAAAACAAAAGCGACCCTCTATTTGTTGCTAGAGATTCACTCTGGCAGTAAATACGGGGGATTCACCCTCCAAAAAATGATTCCAAAATGGTAGTTGTCTGCTGTCATTTCTTGTAGCTTTTTTGCCGCTGGAAACAGAAGCAAATTTGTTTCCACTTCTAGCAGCAAAAATAGGGGGTAAGTCCCCCCCGTTTGCTGCTGTTTTTGGCCGAAAATAGGGGTATTCACCGCCCACTTTCTGGCAGCAAAGTTGCTGCCATTTCCAGCTGTAAAAACGCTGCTAGAAATGGCTGCTTCCATTTCTGGCAGCTATTTTGGGGGGGTGAATCCTTCCATTTTTGCTGCCGGAAATGGTAGTCATCTGTTGCCATTTTCGATAACATTTTTTGGGGTGGGGGTAAATCCCTTCCTTTCCTACTGGAAAGTTGAGAGGGTGGGGTTGGTAGGGCGTGGTAGGGGTGGGTTTTTTAATTATTTTTAATATTTTTAAATTTTTATGTTTTAAAATTAAAAAGTTGAAAGGGTATAATCGTCATTTTCCATGAAAAGTTGACGGAATAGTGTCAAAAGGGACCTTTCGAGGGCATTTGTGAAAAGTTGGGGCACAGGAGAGTGAAAAAGTTGGGGACGAAATCAGTTCTTAACTCAAAGGTTAAGGACCTTTTATGAAATTAGCCTAAAAACAACCACTAGTAGACTAGAATCATGACCTCTAGCAGTTTTAGGGAATTCTAGAGCAAAGTCCATACTAAGGTCATGTCAAGGGGTAAAAGTAACAGGAGTGGAGTGTACGTACTAGTGTTTTGGTGATAAGCCTTTCCAAATTGACAAGTAGAACACAAGGACTAGGAGTGGGCATTTTTATAAAAAACTAAACTAACAGAACATACCGACAAATTGAGCCAAAACCACTAGTTTTGTTGATTACTGAGTTCAGTCCGACTGGTTTGAGGTAAGTTTTTTCCCAATTCAGTTTTATGCCTGGTTTACACGTGCCAAACTGACCGACCCCAACCAGACTGATTAGTTGTAGAACCAAACTATAGAAACTGAATATGACCAAACCGAACTACATGAAATCGAACCGTGGACCAATAGCACCAACTAGTTCACAACTTTGAGTCACAAACTGAATGTGAATTTTTGAGTGTTTTTCTAAGATGCCCATTTCATTCCTTGTTCCAAGTCTTCTGATGCATCCTGTATGGCAAAATTGTTCGTTTGCATGGTTTGCTTGTGACTATTGTAATTGATTGGGTTTTCAAATTTGTTATTTACTTTTAGAAAACTTTGTGAAAATTATTTGGTACTACTCTTAAGTTTTCCTCTGCTTTTCATCCTAAACTGATGGTCAAACTGAAGTTGTGAATAAAAGGCTAGGAAATTTACTTCATTTATAATTAGTTGGGGATAAACCAGGAAATTGGGATCTTCCGATCTCCTATCACTAAATTTGCATGTAATAACTCTGTCAATAGGTCCACTAGTCATAGTCCTTTTGAAATTGTTCAAGAATTTTCTCCTCACCAACCCCTTGACTTAGTTCCATTACCTATTGATACTAGACCATCTACACATGCTTAAGCTTTTGTTGACCATATTCATAATTTGTATGATGAAATTCGTCATAAAATTACTTTGAGTAATGAAAATTATAAACTTACAGTGATGCTCATTGAAGCTATAAAGAATTTATTGTTAGTGATTTTGTTATGGTTAGACTTGTGCCTGAATATTTTCCAAAACAATCTGGTAAAAAACTATGTGCTAAAGCTCTTGGACCTTTTTGTATTCTTAAAAAGCTTGAAACTGATGTATATATCTACTCGAGTTACCATTGCACTTAAATATTAGTCCATTTTTCAATGTATCAAATATATATCCTTATCAAAGCACATTCAGGTCCCCAGTTTTGCCATATTCTTTTTTTATAGGTCCAACAACTTGACCATCTCTCCTGATGCTAGCAATGGAGGTTATCAGAGATTTTTGGTTCACTAGAAAGGCCGTGCACCTTCCGAAGATACTTAGCTTACTGAAGATGAGTTACGCCAGTTGGATGAACAACTACTTGAGGGGTACTTGGAGGACAACTCATTGGAGTTTGAGTTCTCTTTCACCATAGGAAAATAATGCACAATGGAAGGGAGAGATGTGGAAGGGAAGAGTATGTTCTAGAAGAGTCTAGAATTAATAGAATTAAGATTTATTTATTTACTTATCTATATGTGTTTTATTATTACTTGGTTACCAAGTTACTAGTCTAGTATGTGCAGGGGTACGGTATGTTGGTACTGTAAGTAGTTCAGTTATTTCATGAATTGGACATCGTACTTTTATGAATAAATCTTCTTTTAGGAATTTGTCTTGAATTGTCTGAGCACTTGCAAGCTCTTATCTTAACAACTTGTGAGTTGTTAGAGCTTGCAAGCTCATCCTTTTAGTTCGGCGCCAAAATCTCTTTATCACACCCTAGTTAATGATCTTTATCACCTATTCTAATCCATATTTTCTCTCTCTAGTTCAACACAAATTAAAAAAAAAATCAATCATCAATAGGCCAATTAATTGGAGCTATTAAGTACAAAGATAAAGATTTAACATAAAATTAATCAATAAAAAGTCGAATCCCCAAGCATATATAATGTTTATAATGAGGCTATATTGTTTGCTCCAAGAAAGAAAATTAGCTGTGCCTGATGCTAAAGGAAAACATTGAAATAATTAAGAACATCACCAAATGAGTGGAATTAATCTTGAAAGGATTTGAAGAAATCTTCCACCAAATTTTGAACTTAAATTATTCCCCAAGTTGTAACTTTCTACCTAAGATTCTCTCCAATTGTGATAAAAGTAAGCCTATTTATAAGAAGCTTAAAGACCTTTCAAAAGGGTCTAAGAGTCGTGCACAAGAAATACCGAAAAAAAATATGCTGAAATGAAAAGGAAACAAAAATTTCTACTGACTGAAGTGTGATACCCTTCACACTCTCTAGATTGATCCTTCTATGTGATATGCAGTTACATAAGTCAGGCATGCTCTCTAAAGTTTGTCCACCATGCTACGGCATGGTGCTCTTGGATGCGGTCGCAACATTTAGGGCCGGCCCTGAAATTTCGGAGTCCCTGAGCGAAATCTTAAATGGGGCCTTTTTAAAATTTTTAAATTATGTACAATTTTAATGGTTTAAACTTTGCGCATGTTTAAAAAAATAGAAAAATAAATGACATTTTAAAAAAAATTCAAAAGAATTTTCATTTAGTTAAGTTTCAATATATATCCTATTTATAAGACTTTTAGTATATTTTATTCTTTAAACGATATGCATCCAGATATTCGATAACTAATAAAATACTAAATAACCTTTTTCTTATAAAAATGTGATGCAAAATCAACTTCATTGTTTAAGAGCTAATAAAATTCTATAATAAAAAAAAGAATAGAATTAGTATATATCTATTATTATATCAAAACTTAAGAAATTAAATCATCTGTGTTGTTGTGAGGATTTGAACATTGACCTTTAGGGCATGGGCCTAAATAACTGACTTTATTGCCTCTAACTAGGCACTAAAGTCAGTCCCCAAATTGGAGATCTGCATAGCAGCCACTATACTAATTCTGCAGTTCCCTTTAACTACGGAACTAGCATTTTGGGCTTTTTCCTTTTTGTTTTAATTTTTTTCCTAATTCCACTTAATGTCATGATTAATCCATTTATTTTTAGATTTAGTAATTTTATTTATTTATATTAGAGACCGATTTTCAGTCTAGTTAGCAGCACTATATTGGGGAATGGGTAGAGAGTGGAAAATATGTGAGGCCCTTTTAAGAGTTTATGGGTTAGAGAAATTTTATGAAATGGAGTATGAAAACTGTATTTTGGAGTTGAAAAACTGAGAAATAGAGTGTTCTGGCTAGATATGGCCCGAGTAAAGGTGAATTTTAAAATCTTAAGTTTTATCATTAGAATAAATCACAACTTATGCTTTATTTCTGCAAAGATCATCTTTATTCTATTATTTGAATATAAGTTTGGAAAAACTCAATTTTTGACTTTTTGCCGCTTCCAGCTGGGCCCTGGGCGACCTATACTTGGTTGCCTATACTCAGGGCCAGCTCTGCCACCACCAATGTTTGCACTCTGAATCGTCACAACCATGCAGCTGCATGTTGATACATCACGCGGTCCCACGGAGCATTAATTTTTTATTGAAATTTTCTTTCCTCATTAAAGTCCTCTAGCTTCTCATTCTTTTGATTTGGTCCTTGGTACTCGTATTCCTTACAACATTGGCCCGAACTCCACCAAAATCCAACTATTGAAACCTAGAAATCAGCAAACAACTATTTAAATGCGCACCAATAACTAAAATCACACACTTGAAAAAAATTATAAGTATCAAATAAGTACAATTTCCGACTTATCAATGGCATAATATCACTATTTTGTTCTTTAAAGAAGTTCAAATATTCATTCAAAATTAAATCTTAATTTATCTCAGGAGTTGAAGGGACAATAAGGCCGTATAATAGCTGAATTAGAGCCCAGCTATATACTTTGTGGGTAGAAACTTACTTCTTTTGAAAATTTAAGAATTTTCATGCTATACAAAATATTATAGTTAAGTTGATTTTCAAAATGCCTTGTTTTCATGATTAGCTATGTTGTACATGATGATTTCAAAATTTGTCTTGCATCCTAGTAAGAGTGATCCAGATATTGTGACACTCCCATTTTCTTTATACTTCCATTCCATGTAATAAATTGAAAACATGAGGGCCAAATTAAGTACGAAGATGAGATTAAGGGAAAAATGTTAAAGTGAAAAAAAAAAGAAAGAAAATGGTATGGTCCAGAGAGTTCTCGAGAACTTGAGCCAATTGATACATAATATTAATACATATATAATATATTATATCATATAAACCAAACAAAAAGCCAAAAAACAAAGAAGAAATAAAAAGAAAGCAAAGGAAAACCAAAAGCATTCTGCTGAATTGCTTGAAAAAACAAAAAAAGGAAAGTTGGAGGAATCTTAGGAAGGAGAATACAAGGAACAAGCAAGTAAGTGTTTTTGGTTCTTAGGCTTTGACTTTATATAAGTTTAACAATATAGGGTTTATGGAAATATTTATGAACATGTATACTAGATTGTATTTTATTTAATACATGTTTTAGAAGCATCAAATCGTCATTTAATTAGGAAATTGAGATTCTTGAGGTTATTATAAGAATGAATTTATTGTAGGTTAGTATAAGATGAAATTTATATGGAGTAAATAAGTTGAGATTTTATATAAATTGGTGTTATGATTCTATGACATGGTATCATGGTAATTGACAAATCTAGTGAAGTTGAGAATAAATATGAGTAATGAATGATTTAATAAGCAAGTGTGGAAATTGCTAAAGGCTAAGAACTAATATTTAAAGATGAAGAGTTAGTGTTTATGTTGGACGGAATTATTTTAATATATGGTGTCATTACAATTTCTAAGATATAGTAAAAATCTAGAATAATCATATTAAAAGAACAATTATATCTTTAATTGGAAAATGAAGAAATCATAGGAGAATTTAATGAAATGGGGAATTGTGATCCAAAGGAAATTTCATGTTGAAGAACTTTATTTTAAGTAGAGAAATTTTTAACTTGTGAAATATGTCACGAAGAAAAATAAATGAGAATGAGGAATAGGGAAATTGCAGTCCAAAAAGGAAATTCGTGTTGGTACAATTAATTGAAATAGAAATGAGGGTTAGGATAGTTTAAAAGAATAGAAAGTTTATATTATGTAAATGGGTTTTATCTTGACACATATAGTGGTTTAGAAACTTTGTACCATTAAGAAAGAAGTAAAGAAATAAAGTTAATAAGAGTTTAAAGAAAGAGTGAATAAATGGATCACTAATTGAATTGCTCATGTTCTATTTCAGGGGACACAGAAGAAATCGAAAAGGCCTATCAACTGAGTTAAATCATATACATAGCCTGTAAGTGGAAACCTTTTCAATTCTCTTGGAAATGAAGTTTACTATGTTTTGATTTTATATGATGCGAAATTGACGGCACAATGATTTTATGATTTCTTTAAAAATTTCTTTCATTTGATGAATTTATGAAATTGATGATTGTGATGGTTAAGAATTTCATGGATATGAATTATTTTAAATTCAATTGTTGAATGATTTGAAAATTCACCAAGTTGTATCCTATGTTATGAATATGCCACCTACGGGCGAAGGAGGCTATGGCTCAAGTTGACTACATAAATGCCGCCCAGGCGAAGGGGCCTATGATGCTAGCTATGGCTCAAGCTGGTTGTTGTGCCACCTATGGCCCAAGCTACTATCTACGCGCATATAACTTGATATCATGATTATGAGACATTGGATACTCCTCGGGGTGAATTCCATAACGTTTCTCAAAATGAAATGATTTTTATGATGTTTCTAGTGTTGTAATGTTTTCTATAAAAGTTTTAATCCAAGGTAAATTTTTTATTTTTTTAAATGCATATAACAGTGAAATAGGTATTTTGTTCAAAAGTATGAAAGTTTTCCTAGCTTTCCACTCACTGGGCATTATTGCTCATAAAAATATTTTTTAAAATGTTTCCTTATAGGTAATAACTGAAGTTTGTGCAACTTTTGGATATCAATTCCATCTAGAGATGAGCCTTTTGTCCAGGTTGGCAGGATCAGATAAAATTTGCATGGAATTTATATTTTGACGTACTTAGAAATTTAACGAAGTATTTTGTATGCTTATGTAAATTAAGGGAAAGGAAACAGAACTTATATACTTTTGTATGATTGTCTTTATATAAATGAAGTTATGTTAGGATATGTCCTCAACTGCACTTAGAATGTTGGGGTTGTGAAAGCGTTTAGTTGTTAATTTTGACTATGAGTTGGGAGATTGTCAAATACATAGGGCCGTTTATTCGTAAAACAGGGGAGATGCTACAAAATTTTTCTAAGAAATTTTAATAAGCTAATGAGCCTTGACGATATATTCTAGCTTCTAGTTAGAATTTATCATCGGCGCACGTCACACTTCAAGTAGATGAGAGGTACTAGGAGTGGGGCGTGTCAGTTTGGTGTCAGAGCACGGTTTAGAGTCAATAATTGCATTATTTTTGCATTTTGATTTTCTACATATTGTGAATATGTTATAGGTGATCATGCCACAACGAGGAAGGGCTCACAGTCTACCAGAATTGTTCCATCAAACTCCAGTAATACCTGGAAGAAGCAACGTGGAGAGGCTGATAGAGTAGAGGATTCAGCTCACCAGTCTCGTGAGCCTGTTAGACCTGTCAACATAAACCAGGATGAACTAGTTATTCCTCTCCCTGCTAATTCCCACAATCTAAGTAAAGAATTTAGCATTGAAAAGGCAATAAAGCTAGGGGCAAAACCTTCGTTGCCGAGGTATGGATTGTGAAGCTTCGGCGGATTTTTGATGTCATGGGCTGCCCAGATACTATGAAATTACATCTGGCTACCTTTTTGCTCGAGGAAGGGGCATATGACTGGTGGAAGTCGGTATTGTGCAAGTATCCAGATCAATCTCAAGTCACCTAGAAGATATTCGAAGATGCTTTCTATGAAGCATATTATCCTATCGCCTTTTGAGATGCCAAACAGGATGAATTTCTAAATCTAGTACAAGGCTTGATGACCATTGCAAAATATCAAAGGACTTTTGTAGAGCTATCTAAGTATGCAAAGGTCTTGATTGAAGATGAAGTTGCTAAATGTAAAAGATTTGAAAGAGGGCTTAGAGGAGAAATCAGAACAGCTGTGACTATATATGAATGCCAGAACTTTGGAAAAATGTTGGAAGTAGCAATGAGGGTAGAGAAAAGTACCTCAGAGCGGCGTGGTTCACAAGAGCTGTTAGGTATTTTGCAACCTAATAAACCCGGGGCGACGATGGTTGTTGGATCGAATTAATTCCTTAGGCGAAAGCCTTTGATTGAAATGAAAACATTAATATGTCAAAAGTGTCGCCCAAATTAAGTCGATATCGGACCAGAGTGTAGTGTCAAATTGTAGCAACTTATTTCTAGTTGCTCTATGAGAGTTCCCAAATTTAGCCCAATGACTCTGGTTGGTAACTAAATAATATCATTCGTAATTTACCTTTCACGGACGTTGCATGACTTTTGGAAGGATTGCATGAATAGATTTCTTTCCTAAGACATGGGGTGACTTCTTTCCATTATGTCTATTTTCTATTATAAACCATGGGGTTTTACGCATTGGTTACCACCACCCGAGACCACTGCTTGTGATATGCTCTTGTGAAGAATAGTGCCAAAAACGTCCCATTTTATTGATTATTATGTGAATTTTTATTCGGTTTGTTCTTTTAGGGTTATTGTTTTAGGTCACTCTTGGTTTGGAAGGAGACTTGTTGTTGGTGACTATTGACACGTCTGAGCCCTGATCATTTTTTATTCCATCTTGGCCGGAGAAGAGAAGACATAAACATATTATAAAGCTTTCTTGTTTTTCATTGCATTGGTGTAACAATTGAATTGTAACTTTGTTCTTTTTATTTCTTTCAAGGGCTTTACTCCAACAATTGGTATCAGAGCCTTGTGCTTGATCTGATCTGGGAGCAAGGAATTAAAGGAATCTCGCCGGAAAAACAAGGAAGGCAACCAGAAGTCATAAAACCTGAATCTGCAATTGGATTTTTAACCAACCTCCGGCGATAATTCTAGTGATCTGACCACACTGTTAGATTCATCCGGCAGAGAGCTTTCAAGGGTGGCGGCGCATGAGTCAAGTGGTGGTCCGGTGGAGGTCTGACGGCGGCGCGTGCATCAAACGCACCAAAACTGCAGGGAGCTTCCCACGGCGCATGAGGGCGCATGAAGCGTCATCTGGTGGTGCGGTTGGTGGTGACGGACTCCTCTCGTCGTAAGCTTTCTGTTGATACCTGGTTTGATATTTTTCAAGGCCTCTACAGTAAGCAGAAACGCGGACAGTTTCTTGTTCGCGCGAGGTATATCGATAACCCTTTGTCTTTTAATACTACCTTTTAGTTGGCCATCGTGTGAGGTGGTCATTAGGCTTGTGGGACTATTTTGGCTCGATTGTCATTGCTTGTGATAGAGTTTGTTAGGGTTTATCTGATATTGATTGTGCTTTTGATATTGCAAATTGTGGATATTGCTGAGTTTTTGTTGCTTTTAGAATACTTTGTAGTGTTGCTATTCTTGTTTTGACCAACTTTTAACCTTCCCTTGACCTGAGAACACGATTCTCACAGAATCCTCCGAGTTAAGGGTTTTTAGCGGGTCTTTTATTATTGTTTTATGTTGTGTGTTAAGTGATTGCTTGTGTTAGACATTAATTGCTTCTTGTGCTTTTTTAAAATGTCTACTCATTTTTCACTTGCACCGTTTGGCGGTAAAAATGATTTCTCAATATGGCAACAAAAAATGAAAGGGATTTTAGTGCAACAAAAGGTTTCAAAAGCTGTTGATAATTCATTTGCCGTTGATGTGAGTGCGGGTAAAATAAAAGAAACTGATGAAATTACCTATTCTTCTATTATTTTGAATTTATTTGATTCTGTTTTGTGAAAGGTTGGTAAACACAAAACTACTGAAAACCTTTGGAAAGAATTGGAAAAGTTATATCTTGAAAAATCCGTCCCAAATAAGATTTTTCTCCTTGAAAACTTTTTATGTTTCAAAATTGATCCCTCTAAGGATTTGGATGATAACCTTGATATTTTCAATAAATTAGTTCAAGATATTGTGAATTGTGGTCAAACCGTATCCGATGAGTATAAGGCTATCATTTTATTGAATGCTATTCCTGATGTGTATAAAGATGTCAAGAATGCTATTAAGTACAGTAGGGATACTCTTTCTTCTGATATTGTGATTAGCGCTTTGAAAAGTAAAGAAAGAGAAGTGAAACTTAAAGAAATGGGAGAATGAATGGTGAAGTCCACATGGTAAGGGGCGGAAAGTGGAAGTGTCAGAATATTTATGATTCTGACAACGAAGATAGAAAATATGGCAAAGGAAAAACGGCAAAAGGTAAGACTTGCTATATTGTGGAAAGAAGGGACACTTCAGAAAGGAGTGTCCGGATTTAAAGGCAAAAGGAAAGGAAAAGATAAAAAATGAGGCTAATGTTGTTGTTGCCTCATTGAATGACAATTCGAGTGAAACATATTATGATATTGCTCATTAGCTATTTTTTTTCTTTCCTATTTTTATGCCTTTTTTTAGTTTTTTTTTAAATGCACGAATGATTATGTTGCATTTTTGGGTTAAATGCATTTTTGTTAATCATGTTGCATGATGTCTAGAGATTGTTGGGGGTCGTGATATGTTTTTTTCTTATCTGTAAAATTCTGGCCGGGTAGGGAGCTTGGTGTTAGTTCCAGTTATCTCACTGGGTGGAGGCTTTGAGTGCTTCCTTGTGTGAGATGAGAGATAAGAATATTTATCACATATATAATCTTTGGCATGTTTGGTTTTGAGTGAATGATCGGCGAGTACTGATATGTGGTTTACTCTTGATTGTTCTGTTTTGTATTTTAAGCATTGGTTGTTTGGCAATCTTGGTGATTGTGGTTGTGGCTTAGATTCTTGTGACAGGTTCTTAACCGGGTCAACAAAAATCTGGTAAGCGTGTAAATCCTTTTTTATTGGATACCTTTCAATTGTAAATTTTTAAAACTTCGTGTTTTGTTTGCAAGTTTATTAGATATCGGGTGGAGGTTTGTCAGGTGTTTTATCTCCTAATAAACCTGGGGTGATGATGGTTGTTGGATCGAATTAATTTCATAGGCGAAAGCCTTTGATTGAAATAAAAACGTTTATACGTCAAAAGTGTTGCCCAAATTAAGTCGATATGGGACCAAGAGTGTAGTGTCAAATTGTAGCAACTTATTTCTAGATGCTCTATGAGACTTCCCAAATTTAGCCCAATGACTCTGGTTGGTAACTAAATAATATCATTCGTAATTTACCTTTCACGAACGTTGCATGACTTTTGGAAGTATTGCATGAATTGATTTCTTTCCTAAGACATGGGGTGACTTCTTTCCATTATGGCTATTTTTCACTATTATAAATCGTGGGGTTTTGCTCATTGGTTACCACCACCTGAGACCACTGCTTGTTATATGCTCTTGTGAAGAATAGTGCCAAAAACGTCCCATTTTATTGGTTAATTGTGTTGCCATTAGAGTTCTTTTAAGGTTATTGTTTTGGGTCACTCTTAGTCGGGAAGGAGACTTGTTGTTGGTGACTATTGACACGTCTGAGCCCTGATCATTTTTTATTCCATCTTGGCCGGAGAAGAGAAGACATAAACATATATATTATAAAGTTTTCTTGTTTTTCATTGCATTGGTGTAACAATTGAATTGTAACTTTGTTCTTTTGATTTCTTGCAAGGGCTTTACTCCAACAAGATCAATTTAAAGCCAAAGGGGACAGCAGTCAGACCTCGCCTGGGACTAGTGGAGGCAAATCATCAAAAAGGGATAAAAAAATCCTACCCAGGTGTTTCCACTTCAGGCAGCTTTAAGGAGAAATCTCGTGGTAGCTTAGCTTCTAGATTCAGTCAGAGCTCAGTACAGCAACCTCAACTTCAAAACCAATCACGTGGATTTTTTCAGTATAAGGAGACAGCTCCAGTAGTAATAGACAACCTCAGTGTCAAATATGTGGAAAATTTCATTCCGGGGAATGCTTAAGAGGAACTAGAGTATGTTATTATTGTGGAAAACGGGACATTTAAAAAGGGATTGTCCACTTCTTACCCAGGAAAGTGGTGCTACTCCTGGGACATTTCCTCAGTAGAGTCCTGGCAGTGGGATACCAAATCAGAGTCAAAGAAACATCACAGCTAAGGGTTCAGGCACTGAAAAGGGCATACAATCAAATGTTGGCAGTAGTACTAGCACTAAGCAGAGAGGGCAGCCAAGATGTCCGAAGACACAAGCTAAAGTGTTTGCAATGACACAACAGGTAGTGCAGTAGTATCTAGATGTTGTTATGGGTATGTTATCTGTTTTTGATAAAGATGCTCATGTTTTAATTGACCCTGGAGGTACGCATTCCGATATGTCATCTACAATTGCTAAAAATGTGGACAAGAAACCTGATCCTTTAAATAGTTATCTAGTAATAACTACTCACGTTGGAGATTTACTTTTAGCTAGTACATCATATCGAGAGTAGAGCATCAAAGTGAATGGCCAAGAGCCAAAAGCTGATTTGGTCCCCCTTCCTATTCATGATTTTAACGTCATACTGGGCCTGGATTTCTTAGCTACAAATCATGCTTCAATTGACTGTTTTCGCAAGGAAGTAGTATTCAGACGTGGGACAACCAGAAACTATTTTTATTGGCCACCGCAGGATTCTTCTTTTTTGTGTGATATCTGCAATTACAGCGAGGAGATTACTCAAGAAGGGATGTGAAGCATATTTAGCTATTGTAATAGACACGAATATCAGTAAGCTCAGACTCAAAGATATCCCCGTAGTACAAGAATTTCCAAATGTATTTCCAGATGAACTTCCAAGCCTGCCTCTAGATAAGGAGATCGAATTTACCATTGATGTCATTCGAGGTACCACACCTATTGCGCAACATTCATATAGAATGTCACCATCAGAGTTAAAGGAATTGAAAAGTCAACTACAAGAGCTCATTGATAAAGGTTTTATTTAGCCCAGTTTATCACCTTGGAGAGCACCAGTGTTATTTTTCAAAAAAAAAAAAGATGGTACTCTACGGCTATGCATAGATTATAGACAGCTCAACAAGGTAACAATCGAAATAAATATCCTTTACCGCGTGTTAATGAGTTGTTTAATCAACTCAGGGTCGCAACAGTATTTTCAAAAATTAATTTGCGATCAGGGTATCGTCAACTCAAGATTAAGGAAGCTGATGTGCCCAAAACTGCTTTTTAGAACTCAATACGGCCATTATGAGTTTCTGGTGATGCCCTTTGGACTAACGAATGATCCAGTTGCATTTATGGACATAATGAACAGGGCATTTCATCCACATTTGGATAAATTCGTCATCTTGTTTGTCGACAATATTTTGGTGTATTCTCTGAATAAGGATGAACATGTTAAACATCTTAGAATCGTACCGCAGATTTTGCATGACAAAAAGCTTTATTCTAAATTCAGCAAATGTGAGTTCTGGCTTGACAAAGTTATATTTGTTGGTCACGTGGTTTCAGCACAGGGTATCTATGTTGATTCTCAGAAAACATATGCAATTATCAAATGGGAAAGACCTACAAATATGGTGGATGTAAGGAGTTTCCTTGGTTTGGCAGGGTACTAATGCCGCTTTGTAGAAGAATTTTCCAAGATTGCCTTGCCTCTTATTAGTTTAACCAGAAAGAAAGCAAAATTTCAGTGGACTGAGGATTGTGAAAAGAGCTTCCAGGAACTGAAGCAAAGGCTAGTTTCAACCCATGTACTGGCACTTCCAACTCCAGGTGACGAATTTGTGATTTATAGCAATACTTCACGACAAGGTCTCAGATGTGTATTAATGTAGAATGGCAGAGTTATAGCATATGCTTCTCGCCAATTAAAGAAACATGAATTGAACTATCCAACACATGATCTTAAGCTAGTAGCAATTGTATTTGTGTTGAAAATTTGGAGGCATTATTTGTATGGCGAGAAATGTCAGATCTTTACTGATCACAAAAGTTTAAAGTATATCTTTGATCAGAAAGAATTAAACTTGAGGCAAAGAAGATTGCTAGAGCTGATAAAAGATTATGATTGCATGATTAACTATCATCCTAGAAAGGCTAATGCAGTAGAAGATGCCCTTAGCAGGAAGATTTCCAGTTCGGAAATTCAATCTACTACAGTTTGTGCTGCTTTTATTGGTGAATTGTAAGCTTTGAAGGCTCAGCTGTCTGTAACTAATTTAGGAGCATTATTGGCTAGTTTTTGGGTGAGGCCTACTTTAATTGATAAGGTAAAGAAAGCTCAACCTCAAGATTCACTTCTAAACAAATTGAAGGAAGATCGGAAGAGCGTCGTACATACAGATTTTTGTGTTAGAGATGATATGACACTAGCCATGGGAAATAGATTTTGTGTTCCTGATAATCCATATTTGAAAAAGGAAATTTTAGAAGAAACACATAGCTCAACTTACGCCATGCATCCAGGTAGCACTAAAATGTATCGTACTTTGAAAGAATACTATTGATGGCCAGAAATGAAGAAGGAAATAGTTGATTTTGTATCCAGATGCATCATTTGCCAACAGGTAAAGCCAGACCGTCATAAAACAGCTGGACTCCTCCAGAATTTACCAAGACCTGAGTGGAAATAGGAGCATATTACCATGGATTTTCTTTTTGGTCTTCCTCGCACTGAGAATGGCTACGATGGAATTTGGGTCATTGTGGAAAGATTAGCAAAAACTGCCATATTTCTGCCTATCAAAGCTATTGATACTTTAGATAAACTGGCAAAGCTATATGTTGATGAAATAGTAAGTTTATATGGAGCTGCAATGACGATTATCTCAGATAGAGACGATTATCTCAGATAGAGATTCTCGCTTTACTTCTAAATTTTGACCGAGCTTACAAAAGTCGATGGGTACTAAATTGAATTTTAGCACAGCCTTTCACCCACAAACGGATGGTCAGTCAGAGAGGACTATCAAGACGTTAAAGGATATGCTACGAGCTTGTGTTCTTCAATTCAAAGGAAACTGGGATACTTATTTATCTTTTATGGAGTTTGCATATAATAACACTTATCATTCTAATATTGAGATGGCTCCATATAAAACACTATATGGCAGGAAGTGTAGAACACTAGTGTGTTGGGATGAAGTGGAAGAAAGAAAGTTACTAGACCCAGAATATGTTTAGATTACTACAGAGAAAGTGAAGTTGATTAAAGAAGGTAGCTCAAGACAAACAAAAGAGTTATGCAGATAAACGGATAAGGGATCTTGAATTCCAGATTGGAGATAAAGTTTTCCTATGCTTATCACAGTGGAAAGGTATTGTAAGACTTGGGAAAAGAGGTAAATTGAGCCCAAGGTATATTGGGCCATATGAGATAATTGAGCGCATGGGTCCAGTTGCCTATCGGCTAGAAGTACCTTATGAGTAGCCCGAATCCATGATGTTTTCCATGTTTCCATGTTGCGCAAGTATATTTCAGACCCTTCACATGTGTTAAGATCACAACCGATTGAGCTGAAAGAAGATTTATCTTATAAAGAGCAGCCAGTTAAAATATTAGATAAAAAAGAGCCAATATTATGTAATAAAATGATCCCCCTAGTAAAAGTCCTTTGGAGAAACCATGTCATTGAAGAAGCAACGGGGGAAAGTGAAGAAATTCTTTGAAGGGGATGAGTATTGTGACACTCCAATTTTCTTTGTAGTTTCATTCCACATAATAGATTGAAAACATGAGGGCCAAATTAAATACGAACATGAGATTAAGGGCTAAAATGTTAAAGTGAAAAAAAAAAGAATGAAAATGGAATGGTCCAGAGAGTTCTTGGCAACTTGGGCCAATTGATCCATAATATTAATACATATATAATATAATATATCATATAAACCAAACAAAAGCCAAAAAACAAAGAAGAAATAAAAAGAAAGCATAGGAAAACTGAGAGCATTCTGCCGAATTGCATGAAAAAAAGTGAAGTTGGAGGAATCTTAGGAAGGAGAATACAAGGAACAAGCAAATAAGTGTTTTTGGTTCTTGGGCTTTGAATTTATATAAGTTAAAGAATATAAGGTTTATGGAAATCTTTATGAACGTGTATACTAGATTGTATTTTAATTTAATACATGCTTTAGAAGCATCAAATCGTCATTTAATAAGGAAATTGAGGTTCTTGAGGTTATTATAAGAATTTATAGTAGGTTAGTATAAGATGAAATTTATATGGAGGAAATAAGTTGAGATTTTATATAAATTGGTGTTATGATTCTATGAAATGCTATCATGGTAATTGACAAATTTGGTGAAGTTGAGAATAAATATGAGTAATGAATGATTTAATAAGCAAGTGTGGAAATTGCTAAAGGCTAAGAACTAATATTTAAAGATGAAGAGTTAGTATTTATGTTGGAAGGAATTATTTTAATATATGGTGTCATTACAATTTCTAAGATATAGTAAAAATCTAGAATAATCACTTGAAAAGAACAATTATATCTTTAATTGGAACGTGAAGAAATCTTAGGAGAGTTTAATGAAATGAAGAATTGTAATCCAAAGGAAATTTCATGTTGATGAACTTTAGTTTAAGTAGAGAAATTTTTAACTAGTGAAATATGTCATGAAGAAAAATAAATGAGAATGAGGAATAGGGAACTTGTAGCGCTCCTTGATTCTTACCGTTTAATTAGGTTAATTAAGGAAATTCTTATTTTATTATTTTCATAAGATCCGTGTGCAAAGACATGATAGAACATACGTTCTTTTAGTCATGAGGAAATTAGGTCACATCATCTCTTCATAAAGGTTAAATTTTCCAAACACTTAGCCAAAATCCTTTTGTTATCCGTTGTATCGATACTATTGGCAATATCAATACTTCCGGCTGCATAGGTAACTCGCTGGTTTATTGATACTGGAAGGTGTATCGATACTTTTTGTTGGCTGGATTTCTCTCTGGTTTATCGATATTAACAGAAGTATCGATACTTTTAATTGAAATAACCATAATATAGTAACATCAATTCTTGTTTTCCAAAGGTGCTTCAAAGGTGATTTGTATGAATATTAGGCTTCTTTACCAGTTCTTTCCAAGGGTATACAACATAATAATGTCATTCATAACATACTTCATTAATTCATCCATAGTCTTCATTACAAAAGCGAGGAAGGGTATTATATTTCAAAAGTTCTCCTTTTTCCCTCCCTTGTTATGATTCACCACCTTCACAAGTGGATCTCATACTACCAGTCTTCAAGGTTACATAGCAAAATAAGTTAAATATTTACATAGTTCCATGCCATTGATGGGAGTTCCCATTTATTGCCATCATAATACTCGGTCTTGATGTGTTCTACAGTCTCAGGGATGTAATAGTCGATTTGCACTTGGGTAATGATGTAGTGATGAAGTAACAGCCCCAAATGTCCCGTTCAGTCACATAAATACAAGCATTCCCATCCGGCATCACATCCCAAGAGCTTTGTGTTACTTCAAAGAACTTCCGTTGCATCATCTAGCATGTTAGAAAATATGGAAAAAAAAATGAATAAATATATTCAGTGAGTAACCTATGTACATGCAAGAATCTCATTTGAAAACATGACTTTTTAGGGCCTGAATTGCTCCACTGATTTCCCGAGCGCTCCTGAGCTTGGTTCAGGCAGTGCCTATGCATGAAAAGGTTGGTTCATAGACTACTCTAGGTAGCCTCCCTCAACCCAAATCGAACTTGTTTGAAAAGGTATCTTAATGCCAATATCATAACACGAACTTTACTAAGATTTTGAGATTCTGAGGAAAATATATATGGAAGCAGTTCATCTTTTCAACATGAAGTTGTATAACTATCTTGCATAAAGTAAAGCAATAACTTATCTTTGAAGGTTTTGTTTTACAGCAACAGCTTGAAGGAAGACAAAACCATACTTTTTAACAAAGAAAGAGACAAGTTAAAGATCAATCTAAGTACAAAGATTACTCACCTTTGTTTCTTAATTACTTCCAATTCTTCAGCTTTTGTCTAAGGCTTTGAAAAACCAAAATAATTTGAAGTTTATTTAAGATTTACGTGAAGCCTTTTTTTTTGCTGAAAAGTAATGGCAAGCATAGGTATTTATACTAAATTTTCAAAGGGTAAAAGAGAACGTTTGGGAATCATTACCTTAGGCTCTAGACTTGTGAGTATTCCTCTAGCCTTATGACTAAGTATATTTCATTTATGACTATCTATTCACATGGGAAGTAGATCTTTATTGGGTATTTTGAATTTAATCTATTTTTCCTACTTCATATTTAACGATTTCCAAGCAAGTATAAACTAATTAAATCAATTATCATAGATGAGTAAGTTCGTAACACTATTATATTTACTCGGGTCGTTACAGAAATTGTAGTCCAAAAAGGAAATTCGTGTTGGTACAATTAATTGAAATAGAAATGAGGGTTACGATAGTTTAAAAGAATAAAAAGTTTAGATTATGTAAATGGGCTTTATCTTGACACATAGTGGTTTAGAAACTTTGCACCATTAAGAAAGAAGTAGAGAAAATAAAGTTGATAAAAGTTTAAAGAAAGAGTGAATAAATGGATTGTTAATTGAATTGCTCATGTTCTATTTCAGGGGACATAGAAGAAATCAAAAAGGCCTATCAACCGAATTAAATCATATATATAGCTTGTGAGTGTAAACTTTCCAATTCTCTTGGAAATGAAGTTTATTATGATTTGATTTTATATGATGTGAAATTGACGACAGAATGATTTTATGATTTCTTTGAAAATTTTCTTTCATTCGACGAATTTATGAAATTGATGATTGTGATGGTTAAGATGTAACGCCCTAAGTTCTGAACACCCGAGACGCTACTAAATCTATTATATCTCATTTAAAAGTACGGAAAACTTAAAGATTTATATAAATAAGTCCGGGAATTTTTTTTATTTTCTTTATTTAAAATAACATAATAAAATCTCTAATAAATCCATTGTCAGAAGTAAACAACTTTGAAATAGCCATAAGGTCGATAATTAATCAATGAAAGTTAAACGTTGACAAATGAATATTTGTTCGTTCTCTTTATCAATTGCCATTCTTGATAGAATCGCTACCAATTCCAGGACCTGAAATGTTATGAAATAACATGTGAGTGTTTCGATGAAACACTCAGTAGATTCCTACACACTAACTTTAAAAATATGCAATACATATTATGTCATTTAAGCACATGTACACATGCAAATTATGTCTGTGGCTTCTTTTCAACAAGCAACTATCTATGTCCATGGGCCCGTCAAAATGACGAGCTAAGTCTGTGGGCTCTTGATTAAAGTGAGCTAATTATGCGCATACTTTCCATGTTTCCATAAATCACATACAGCACACGCATAACCACATAATATAGAATTACATCATACTTTTCATAAAAGTGCTCACATAATTTTGAAAATAACTTTGAATAGGAAATCTACCTTAAATTGCTTTCCTTTTTCGAATTGGAGCTATGGGGCAAGCTAAGCGTACATTAAAATATGTTCCTCGTCTAGGCAAATAAATAATTAAAGCTAGAATTTTGAAAATATTTAAAGCTAAATAAAAGTATGAAATTCAAACCGCAAACCTTGAAGGTTTCTAGACCAAAACATAACTTTTAAAAACACTAGAGACTGAAATAAATAAAACAAGAACTTTGGTGATCGAAATCGAGTTTTCCAAAACTTTGGGACTATAATAGAAAAATCCGAAACTTCGGATCAATTTAAACATCAGTAAAGATACAGGGACTAAAATGGGACTCTGTAAATGTGTTGGGTCTGAAATGACTTTAAATGAAAGATTTGAACTAATTTAAATGATGGTACGAATACAAAGACTGAAATAACTCAGAATAGAACTCAAGGACTAGGAGTGCAAAAATCAGATTTCCAATTAAAATCACAATCCCCAACCCTTGCCCCAATTTGAAATCTATATATTAATAAAACCAAAAGTAAAATTGAATCTTCAATTGAAAAAGATTCAATTTTATTTCAGATTCTATTTGAGAGAATCTTTTTTATTTTACTTTATTTTGTTTTGTCCCACTAATATTGGTAACCGTCTTCTATTGGTAATCGCCCACTAATGATTCAAAAAATTAACTAATATTGATAACCGCTCACTACTGATACAAAAATTAACTAATATTGGTAACCGCCCACTAATGATACAAAAAATAACTAATATCGGTAACTGCCCACTGGTGGTAACTGCCCACTGGTGGTAACCACCCACTATTCATACAAACAATTAACTGCAAAAGCATTCTTTCTGAATTTATCTATATCCAATTACTCCCTCCACCCCAAAAAGATATTCCCCTATTCTTTTTTTTATCCGTCCCAAATTATATTCCCATTTTCTTATTTAACTTTTTAGTTTTCTAAAATACTCCTATTTATTATGCATAGTAATCAATAATAAAGAAGGTTTATAGTGAAATAGTAAATAAACCAAATGGCACGTTAGGAAATATATACTTAACTTTTATATTTTCAACAACATTAACTATGTTCTCTTAATCTATGTGAAAAATAAAAGAGAAATATCTTTGTGGGACAGATGGAGTATTAATAAAAGTATAAGTAAAATTGAATCTTCAATTGGAAAAGATACAATTTGGTTTCAGATTCTATTTGAGAGAATCTTCTTTATTTTACTTTTTTTTAATTCATGTATATTGGTAGGTTACATAACCTACCACTATTGGTAACCACCACTATTGATTAAAAAAATGTAAAAGCACAACCGCACTTTGTGGTTAATAAGGTAGTGGGCGGTTACTTTAACTAATCTAAAACGATTAAAGAAAATTAAAGTTAAAAAAATAAAAATAAATAAGATTCAAGTTGTGGAATATAGACAACAGTAATGGGTTGAAAAAACAATAATGGATGATTATCAATAGTAGGTAGTTACATATATTAGTGGGACGGTTTAAATAATACATGTTTTGGAAAAAATAGTTCTATAAAACTTACTAATATACATGAAATTAAAGTAAAAAAATAAAATGAAAAAAATGAATTATGTATATAAGCTATGCCTTTTAAAAGTAAAAAATAAAAAAATAAAATGAATAATGTATTTAGAATATATCTTCTTCTGGTGCTCTTGGTCAATTTAGTATGATCCTGTATTTTTAATTTTTTTCAATACAAATGAATTATGTATATATAAGCTCTGCCTTTCTAATTACTCCCCCTCTTTATAGATTTTATTGGAAAAGTTGTCACCAAATATCCCCTAGAACATTAGAAATCTACGTATTAATAAAAGTCGATCTTAAAATTGAATATTCAATTGAAAAAAATTCAATTTGGTTTCAGATTTTATTTGAAAGTATTTTTTATTTTACCTTTTTTTTTACACTTTAATTCTTGTATATTGGTAGGTTACATAACCTACTAATTGGTAACCGCCCACTATTGATAAAAAACTGTAAAAGCACAACCGCACTTTGCGGTTAATAAGGTGGTGATCAGTTACTTTAACCAATACTAAAACGGTTAAAGAAAATTAAAGTTTAAAAAAATCAACCAAATGAAAAAATAAGTTTCAAGTTGTAGTATATAAATAATAGTAATAGAGTAAAAAAAAGAAGATAATGAGTGGTTATCAATAGTGGTAGTTACGTATATTAGTGGGACAATTTAAACAATACATATTTTGGAAAAAATAGTTCTATAAAACTTACAAATATACAGGAAATCAAAGTAAAAAATAAAATAAAATGAAAAAAATGAATTATGTATATAAGCTATGCCGTTCAAAAGTAAAAAATAAATAAAAAATAAAATGAATTAGGTCCTCAGAATATATCTTTTACTCGTGCTCTTAGTCTATTTGGTATGACCATGTATTTTTAATTTTTTCAATACAAATGAATTATATATATAAACTATGCCTTTCTAATTATATATATATTCTCTTTTTTGGGAAGGTTGACCAAATATCCTCTAGAACATTAGAAGTCATCCACGGGTCGGCAAAGTAACATCAAGACACGTCAAACTTATCTTGGATTATTATGACTGCTAATAAGAGTCAAAGTTAATTTACAAACTTTAATTGTTCGTTGTTATGACTACTAATAAGAGTCAAGATTAACCTCTTTTCGAGTACTCCTTAAAAAGTCAATATTCAATCGTGGGTAGTTCCACATAGCAGTGTTCAGAGTTGTGAATCATGTTGATATGAAAATACTTAGATGTGATAAGGAATTAATAATGAGAAACCAATTAATGAAGCGGCAAATGTTGTTTATAATGAGGTTTTCCAAAATTTTTAATAATATTAACAAAATATTTATTTTAGTTATATTAAAATGTTACTTTGCTTCTATGTTGTTTAATTTCTTTATATTATACTTTATCAACAAGATTTGACCGTACAACACACGGGAGCAAATACTAGTTGAAATAAAGGAGTGAGACACAAGGTCTGGAATGCGATTGAGGAGTTTAGGCATGGCACTTCGTGGCAATGGGGAGCAACGATGAAGATGGCGCGTTTGAGTGAGAAGGGATCCCTAGCACCGAGTTCGTGATTTGGTAAAGAGGTTTGAGCGACGGGGAGCGGCGTTGATTTGGGTCCGATTCGAGGCTAGAAGGATTCGGTTAAAGGCTGGTTCGAGTATGTGACAGAGGAAGATGATGGGGCGCAAGTTCAAGGCTTTGGGTTCGAGTCAGGTTGGGTCGACAGAGGTCACTGGTTCGAGGGACATCGCAGTGAAGTGGGTTCAAATTTGGAGTTCGATGGTGGTGGTTCTCAATCGAGAACGGTTCGAGGGCAGAGGAGTTCGCGAAGCTTGGGTCACAGGTTCGAGCAATTTGGTTGTCGAAATGTTTCGCGGATTGGGTCAATTCCACGGGTTATTTAGCTCCTAATCTCCGGTTTTTGGGTTTCTATTTGGGATGACGAGTGATGGCGAACGCCAGTGGCGGCCATGGCTGAGCCGGTGGTGGCAGTCATGGCAGTGTACAGCCACAGCGACGGGTTCAATTTAAGGCAGTAATGGCTGTCAGTTTTTGGTCTGGGTGTGCTCGTTTGAATCTGTAACGATTTGTAACGTCTGTGTAATGTGTGTATATCTTTGAATGTAACTGCAGTAGGTGTTTACCTTTGGAAGTGAACGCTGGTTTGGTTTGCAAAGTCAAATAAAAATCTGCTGAAATGTGTATGTTTCTTGCTACTGTGAACGTGGGTGTGTAATTCTGCTGTAAATTTTGAAAGCAAGTTTCTATGAATTTTGATAAACTCTGAGTGTGAATGGCTGACTCTCTACTGCTACTGTTGTGTTTAATAACTCTGAAGCTAGGTGAACGTGGAGAATATTGAGAGAGATTGAGGGGAGGTACTTGAGAGATTTGGGGAGATATAGGTTTAATTTCAGTTTGATAACGATAAAAATATGATTCTCAAAGGTA
>CAVNYN010271455.1:0-40834 GCA_963692815.1 Nyctanthes arbor-tristis
TTATTATATAATATATATAAATATATTTATATATAGACGTGGAGAATTTGTGCTTATACATCTTCTCATTTATTCAAGTGGTTTTTTTATTGGTAAAAAATGTGAAATTGATTTTCTTATTTTTATTTTAAGTTGTAAGTGTTATTTATTTTTGACAATTACATCATTTTTGTAATATTTAATCCCTATAAATGTATAATAAAGTAGGAATTATCTATTTTTTATCTTTTGAAAATATCGAAATTATATTGTAAAATTATTAAAATTATAAAGTATATATAATATTTATGATTTTTACATTTATTTTCCAATTTAGAATATATATTTCCAATATTTAATAATTTTAGATTTGTTAAAATAAAAAAAAAAATGAGAAATACAAGTAAGTCTAGTGCTTTTACCTTACAGAGGCATGTTAATACTTTTGTTGCGTATAAAACTCTTCTATTTGTTTATTCTAAACTTTGTTTATATGTGTTTTTACGTTACTAAGTCTATAGAAATTTTTTTTCACAAGCCCGGAAAAGCCCGAAAAAAATCGAATTCATTACTCGAGTCTGAAGCGGGACTGAAACCGTTTGGGCTTGCCATTTTTAGGATCGAGACCGGGACCGAACCGAAGATGTTTGGTCCGGTCTTGGTCCTTCAAAAACCTAAGATCGAAATCCATTTGCACAGCCCTACCCGAAACCCGATTTTTAAAGTCATTTAATTAAAAAAATTGACTTAGTGTATAACATTGCTACGTTAAATTTTATACACTTAAAACAGCTTAATATATAATAAAAAACAAAAACAAAAAAACTCTTTATAGAATGAAAAATTAGTAACACAATGTTCAGATTAATAGTTTTGTCATAAACAACAAAAAAACAAAAACAAAAACAAAAAAAAAAAAGAGAGAGAAAATAGATCATTTACCCACCAAAAGCAAGATTAGTGCCACATTGTGTTCGCAAAGTCCCACATCGGTTTGTAGATATGAGCAAAAGGTATATATATACTCTATAAAAGAGCATTAGACTGAAGACCTCATTTTGCTTGGGTAGTTGGGCCGATGATGTTGGCCCAAATATAATAAACACTTTTTAACAGTGTATATTTGAGCTTAAAACTACTGCGGTCAGACCACCAATTAAAAGAGCCGGCCCAAGGATGATTAGTACGGTCTGATGGTGACTCCGTCCCTGTCCAAAAAGGGGTCAAAAAATTTTTTGAGACGGGGAACAGAGATTTTTCCCATCCCCGCCCTGATTCAAATAGAGATCGGGTGCGAGGACAGGGCGGGGAAAACTAAAACGGGGTAGGGTGCGGGGAAACCAAACCGACCTCGACCCGCCCGTTACCATCTTTACGCGCATTCATGCAAATGAACTTTGCCTCTTTTTCCCCTTTGGTTACATAAGATTTTGTGTTGAACTTTCCTTAATTTTACTAATTTTATACAAACTAGTTAAACCACCTGTGCATTGCACGGGTAAAAAAACTTACTAACATATATTATTATATAATTAAATATAAATATGTAATATTTACACTATGTAGAAAATATAAAAATATAAATATACATTAATTGAATCAATACGATCAATGGACTAAATAATCGTAAAGTTTATGATTGTTTAAAAGGCAACATACACTCTTACATATAAGCCTTTATATTTATATATATACAATAATGAAAAAAATACATGTTACCCGCTCCATTTTAAAAAATCCTAATAAAACTAACAAATTCAAAAAATATATATATAATGCATTAAAAATTCAAATAACATTAAACTCACCAATACACACGGTAAAGATGATGAATTAATGAATTATGATGGATTAGAGTTTATTTTATAATTGACATTTCAGATTTTGTATTTTAATTTATTAGTGAAAAAGATTAACAAACAAAACAAATGGGCCAAATGATTAAGATTTAGTTGTTAAACTCAATGGTCGCAGGTTCAAGTTTTATTTGAGTTCTTTCACAAAAAATTCTTGTTAAAAAGAGAAAGAATAGTTACTGCAAGATTTACCAAATAAAAAAGGCGGAAAAATTACAGTTGTACCGAGACTTAAGTGAATTAATTAATATATAGATATATAAATGACATCATTTTTCAAAATTTTCAGTTTTTATTTCTTATTTGATAATATATTTTAATAAAACATTTAAATTGAACACATGTCAACAATTTATTGGTTTGCACATGAATTTGTGGACCAAGGGGAGAGGATGTAAACAGATAAATGAGGGATTACTCATTTCCACCAAAAAATAAATATTTAGCCCCTCAAGTTGATACATTTATTTGGATTTAGGGCGGGGACTCCAAATTCACGGTTTTTCCCCAAACATGAAACATGCTTTTAGAGCACTTTCAATATTGGGGAAAAAGCCAAGGGAAAAATTAGGGGGAAAAACCTTTTTTTTCAAATAATGTATAGATAAAAATTTGGGTGGAAAATATAAGTATATGTAGGATGTTGGCGGCCGTTGTGGATTTAACATTACTGTTTGCATTTTCTAAATGACTTTGGAATTGCACGTGTGTGTGTGTGTGTGTGAAAATATAAATTGAAATTCCATTTTTCCCTTTGATGCAGACCGTAGTCCACAACGCACTCAACTCACGAAATAGGATTGCAAATCGAAAACACTCAACTCTTATTCGAAGTCAATTAATGGGAAAAACCCTATAAGGTGAAATAAATAGAAACTCGAGGCGGGCCAGCGGTCCCTTAGTGGGCCGGGCCTACAAAGCAAATAACGTAAATACGAAAAAACATAACAAAAATATAGTAAAATACAGTTTTGACACTCGAGACGATCTCAAATGCCCAAAATCCATCATATGTTGTGGCAAAGTCACGAGTCTTGTTCGTCTCGTCACGAGCTTTCCAGAATGGTACTATGGGGGAAAATCAGACACCGAATGCAAAAGTTATGAAAAATTGTCAAAACGGTCTAGATAAACTAATGCCTTGTCTTACACCACATTATCAACCTTCTCCGCATCATTCCCACTGGGGTTGATGTGATTCGCCCTCGAATCAGAGGCAGCGTCATCAGAAGAGGAATCACCTTCATAACGTACTAAATGTTTCACATTGAAAACACCCGCTGTCCGAATGTGAGATCGGAAGAGCACACGCTACGCGTTAGGATTGATTTTTTCAACAATCTCCACAGGACCAATTTTCTTAGACGATAATTTGTTATACTCATGAGCGGTATAACGTTCACAGGGAAGAAAAGCCCCAGACAAAATCACCAACCTCAAACTCCACGTGACGACGTCGAATATCAGCTTGTTGTTTATAATGAGCCGTCGAGTCCAGCAATCGGGCACGAGTCTGCGCATGAATCTGCTGAAGATTGTCTATGAAATCTACAGCACGACTATGTGGACGAGTTTTGCTAGAAATAGTGAGCAGATCAATTGGCCCTCGAGGTATCGAACTATAAACCACTTGAAACGGACTGAACCCGGTACTTCTGTTGACTGCGTGATTGTGAGCAAACTCTGCTTGGCTAAGACAACAATCCCATGAACGAATGTTGTCACCCACAAGGCTTCGTAACAAATCACCAAGAGAACGATTAACTGCCTTAGCCTGCCTATTTGTCTGAGGATGATACGTACTGTTGAAATTCAATGCTGTATTAACCAGTTTCCACAAGCTGTGCCAGAAATGACTTACAAACCTTGTGTCCCTGTCTGACACAATAGAGGTAGGCAGCCCGTGCAAGCGATACACCTCCTGAAAGAATAAAACAGCCACATTAACCGCAACAGTCGTCTTTTTACAAGATACAAAATGAGCCATTTTGGAAAACCGATCCACAATAACAAAGATGGAATCATGGCCGCGTTGAGTACGAGGCAGCCCCACAACGAAGTCCATACTAATATCAGTCCATGGCATATCAGGGATAGGAAGTGGACGGTATAACCCTGCATTTGTTGCTTGTCCCGTAGCGGTCTGACAAGTGCGGCATCTGGCCACAAATCTAGAAACCTCCCGGTAGACTTAGGCCAGAAAAAGGATGCCAAAATTAAAGCCACTGTACGGTCACGTCCAACATGGCCCTTGCCATGATATTCAGAAATTATTTTCAAACGCAGACTACAATAAAAAATGCATAACTGGACACCCTTGAAAAAAAATCCCCCCCTCCAAAACAAATTGGGAACTTTGTCCTGCCTGAACTGTTTGCAAAATAAGGCTAAAATATGCATCAGAGGTATAAAGTTCTGCAGAAGTGTCAAACCCGGAACTGAAAATTAAATGCGCCCCAACAAACTGTGCCGCCGACTTAGTGCATCTGCCACCTTATTCACTGCACCGGATTGATGTTTAAGAACAAAGGTAAATTACTGCAGGTAAGATACCTACGAGGCATGGCGAGCAGAAATGGAATCTTGAGTGGACAAATGTTTTAATGCCTCATTATCACTATACAAAATGAACTCACGCTGGAAAAGATAATGCCTCCAGTGCCGAACAACTTGAACTACTGCATATAAGTCAACATCATAAGTATTATAACGACCACGAGCACCTATTAATTTTTGGCTGAAGTAAGCAACTGGACGACCATCCTGACTAAGTACTGTACCAATACCCATCTTTGAAGCGTCACAATGCAAGGCGAAAGGCCTGCTAAAGTCCGGAAGAACAAGAATAGGGGCAGACATTAGGCATTCCTTAATAGCAAAGAAAGCCTATTATGCTCCATCTGTCCACTGAAAAGCCGACCCTTTCATACAGTCTGTCAACGGAGCCATCACAGAACTGAAATGAGGTATAAAACGTCGATAAAAATATGCTAGTCCATGAAAACTCCTGACTTTAGTCATGGTACAAGGTCAGAGACACTGCTGGATCGTCTCAACCTTAGCGAAATCAACCCCTACCCCCACTGCTGAAACAATGTACCCAAGAATTAAACCTGATCAGTAAAGAACACACACTTTTTCCTGACTGCAAAAAATGAATCCCTTCGCAAAACAGTCAAAACATCCCCCAAATGTTGCACATGCTCGTCAACTGACTGACTGTACACAAGTATGTTATCAAAATATACAACCACGCACTGACCAATAAAAGGTCGTAGGGGCTCATTCATGACACGCATAAAGGTGCTAGGTGCGTTGGAAAGCCCAAAAGGCATCACCAGCCACTCGAACAATCCTTCACGAGTCTTAAATGTTGTTTTCCACTCATCTTCTGGCCGAATCCGAATTTGGTGATAACCGCTTTTCAAATCCAGTTTGTTGAATACAGTAGAACCACTTAACTGGTCAAGTAAATCATCCAACCGCGGGACAGGAAACCGATACCTCACTGTAATACGGTTGATTGCCCGACTACCAACACACATTCGCAAGCTATCATCTTTTTTTTGGACCAACAAAGCAGGAACAACACATGGGCTAAGACTTACCCGCACATACCCATTAGCCAACAATTAATCAACCTGTCTGCGCAACTCCTCATGTTCTACTGCACTCATCCTGTAGTGTGATCGGTTAGGTAGAAAAGACCCTAGAACAAGGTCAATCCGATGCTGGATGTCACGTAGAGGAGGAAGTCCATCTGGTAACTCATCTGGTTACGTATCAGAGAATTCCTCAAGTATGGTAACAGTTCGAGGATGAAGTTCTGACATGTCTTTCGAATGTCTATACTAATAGATAAACCAATCCAGCAGACAACATCTCCTGTTCAAATAACTCTCGGGTTAGAAAGTGGTTACTGGCTCCATCTGAATGAGAAGGAGACTCCTTTGAGGGTAGTAAAACAACCTTCGTTCCGTGGAACGTAAAACTATATGTGTTGGCTCGACCGTATAATATATGACACGCATCCATAGGAATAACATCACACCAAATTTTATCTTTGTAAACAGCACCAATAGACAATGTAACAAGCATTCGAAAGCTCACTGTAATGTTAGTACCTTTCTTAAGCCACGCCAATGTATAGGGATGTGGATGTGCCTCCTGTGTTAGACCAAGCTTAGCCACTGCCTCAGAAGAGATGACATTCTCGCAGCTTCCTCCATCAATGATGAATTTGCAAACCCTTCCTCCAACGGGGCAGGTCAACTGGAATATATTATGACGCTGCACATCTTCCGATGCTCCTTTCGGGGTAAGACAAGAACGCCGAACCACCAACAATGGACCAGTATCCCCTTCAAGAATAGCCTCATTTGCAACACCGATTTCTGGGATGACAGGAGCTGATTCTTCTGTTCTACTTCCCAACAACAAACCAGGACGGCCCTGATTGTGGTTTGTCGTAGGACACTCGAAGCGTCTATGACCCATGCCATCACATCCATAGCAACGCAGACCACCACCACCTCTACCTCCTGCATTCAATCCACCCACACGAGAACCATAATTAGTGTTTATTGCACCTCGTCCCCCAGAAGGGCCAAGGGACTGAGAGGTGCGCGAAGACGAGGGTGCCGGCTGTCCACACTCACCATCAACAGTGTTGTTCACCCCACCTTGATTCATGCGTCGATTCAATTACTTCTTCAATTGCAAGGCCCATTGAAGAGCTTCAGAAACAGACACTGGGGCTAGCACATTCAAAGTGTCCTGGAAAGGTAAGCGTAAGTCACCAATAAACCTAGCCACCATCTGGTCCTCGGATTCCTCCAAATCATTCCGCGTAACCAATTGAAAAAACTCTGTTGCATAAGCATAGATAGTTCGAGACCCCTGTCTCAGATTTTGTAGCCGCTGGTAAAGAGAACGTGAATAATTGAATGGAATGGAATGAAGGCCTCCTTCAGGTGTTTCTTCAATTTACTCCACTCACCGATTTTCACCTTTCCTCTCCGTTCAAGGCTCGCCTTCAACTGCTGCCGCCCTTCCACGAAAACGTGTCGCCACCAATGATACTCTCTTATCTTCTGGGACCTCCTTGAACTCGAATATCTCATCCACTGTACAAAACCAATCTAAAAGTTCATCGGCTTCCAATCCTCCACTGAATTTAGAGATTTCCACCTTGAACCCTAATTCCCATTGGCGAGAGTTGCCGGCCACCTCCTACCGGCGCATCCGCACTTGATGTGAACCAACATCAACATAACCGACATCATCATCATCGGTTTTTCCTCCAGAATAGGAAGGATCGACTGCAGGTGTACGGGCATCTGCAGCCCCCCGAAACTGGCCAGCGAATTCCATTAACCCTGTCATTTGTTCCGTCAACAACTGAATCTGTTTTCGTAACTGCTCAATATCGTCTCTCCGGTTTGCCTGAGCACATCCTCTACATCTTCCTCGTAGCGGCATGACTCAGGCTTTGATACCAACTGATGCATACCGTAGTCCACAACGCACTCAACTCACGAAATAGGATTGCAAATCGAAAACACTCAACTCTTATTTGAAGTCAATCAACAGGAAAAATCCTACAAGATGAAATAAATAGAAACCCTAGAGAGGCCAGCGGTCCCTTAGTGGGCTGGGCCTACAAAGCAAATAACGAAAATATGAAAAAAATATGACAAAAATTTAGTAAAATGCAGTTTTGACACTCGAGACAACCTCAAATGCCCAAAATCCATCATATATCGTAGCAAATTTACGAGTATTATTCGTCTCGTCGCGAGCTTTCCAGAATAGTATTATAGGCGGAAATCAGACACCGAATGCAAAAGTTATGAAAAATTGTCAAAACAGTCTAGATAAGCTAATGTCTTGTCTTGCACCACATCATCGACCTTCTCCGCATTACCCCTACATAGTCCTATAAACCATATTACATAAAGAGATGGGACGAAAATCCTTCATTGATTTAGGGGAATCACACTTAGGAATAAGTGTAATAAGAGTATCATTCAAAGAAACCCGAAACTCATTTATAGGAATCCCCCCCCAAGAAAAAAAAAAAAGAAACCTTGCCTACTATATTTGGAAATGAGTTCTTCCTATTGGCTTTTTCCTCTTAGCTTTTTTTCCTTTAACTTTTGCCCCTTCTATTAGAAGTGCTGTTAACAGCACATTTTGAAAGTCGCAAAAATTTTTATTTAGACTAGAACACGAAAAATATATGTCACTCGTTGTCCTATATATGTGCTCGTGTGTGTGTATATATATATATATTTTTTTTTTAAATAACAAGGTTAAAGGCTCGATTTCACAAATAGCATACTCAATAAGTCAATGTAATGAATTTGATTGACTTAATGTTGAACAATTTTGATATGGGGACACCCAATGTATATGGTGTCTTTTTCATTATTAATTTGCACGTGGGTTCATGGATTCATATAGGGGGTCGTGTACATGTGAATAAAATTAATGATGGAAAGGCCTCACATACCACGAATGTCTTCATTTCCATATCAAAATTGCAATTTCTAGTCTTTTCTAATTGAGAGAAAATAGTAATTTGTTTTTGTTTATTAATTAGAATTTTAGTGTTTGTGCAAGTAATTTATCCAATAAATTTGGATGATAAAAATTTCTTTTCAAAATTCAATCCCATCTCGCCAATCTTGGCCATTGAAGTTTTAGCGATTTTGTTAATCATAATTACTAATTAATATACTGTTTTATTGGTGAAATTTGATTGCAAGATTATGATAAAAAATGAAAATACGTGAAGAAAAGAGAAGATCTGTGAAGGCAAATTTTTTGAGATAATGATGAATAGACAATCATTCCTTCCTTTTTGTAGCTACACAGGAGAAAACCTTCCATACCACACGATCAATCATAATTAATTTTTATTCATCTAAAATTCACTAGATATAAATCATAAGTTGAAAATGATAATTAAATTTCTACCCTACTCACTCATATGTATATGCCATGAAATGTATAGTTAGAAAAGATATGTTTGACCCTAAAATTAATCGATTATTATAACGTTTCCTAAACAAGTTTCTAATTTCAAATATTCACTGAAGGTTGTTAAAATTAAGTTGCTGCGATATTTCAAAGCGATAATGATGACATTTACTAAACAAGCTTATACTACTAGGCGTTTCTGCACCAACAGCCGCATACTCCCTGGTATTTTCAACGGGCCAACGGCACCTACCTTGTTAGTTTTTTTTTTTTTTTTTTTTGACTGGAACACAATGCCGCCACATGTATAGAAACACCACACGTCATCTAATAAAATCATGACAATTTTGTTAACCGCGGAATGATATATATGCATATACCCACATGTTATGCAAGTGATATTGGATCCAAGACCATAGTAATATATACGCCACACACCCACATGGTTTTTAGTTTATATTTATTGTTCATAATTTGTACATACACCTCTTAATTTTATTTGTAATAAATGTCGGTGACTCCATCTTCCATGTAACGACTCTTGAGTGAGGGCATATCTAGTAAAGGGTGCCATGTTGATCAGTTTTTGGATATTGATTTTTGAGTCCTGCCATTGAAACATATATGGCTCTGAATTTGGAGTCAGACGACCAATCACGTAAGTGAGTTAGCATCACGTGATTGGAGTTTGACTCCAAATTCAGAGCCTTATCTGTTTTCCTAGAAAATTCTGTTGGTTTTTTCTTCTTGCTTTTTTTTGTTTTCTCTATTTTTTGCCCAGGTTGCATGGTATCTGCCGTCCTCTGTGTGATTGGAAAAGGGTTGAAGACTTGAAGGTATGCCCTTTTCTCGGCTGTAACTTCTTTGGATTGAAATAAATAAATTCTCTCTCATTTCAAAAAAAAAAAAATAAAAAAAGAAATAAATTCTCTTTAGTGGTTTAAAAAAAAAACTAGTAAAGGGAAAATCCAAATTTAATTTGGGTCCACCCCCTTAAAAGCCAAAGAGTGTACACAATTGAGGGGTCAAAGACTCAAAAGACTTACTTTAGGGTGAAAATTAGTAAATGAGGGGTTAATTTTGCGCCTTTTTTTAAACTCAATTCCTCCCCTTTCCAGTTTCCATGTCCAGTCCACAAAAATTATCACCAAACAATTATATCCCTTGTCCAATTTTAATGGTTTAACTAACATTTTGTTAAATAGTAAATAAAAACTGAAAAATGTAAAAAAAAAATGATATACTATTTGCATGATATTAAAAAAAATGGCACATTACAAAAACGCAATGCAAAATATTGCAAATGAGTTTTAATGTCTTAAAAACGCAAATATTGAAAATGTTTTACTTTTTTAATAAAGAAGAAAATGGGTTTTAATGTTTTAAAAAAGAAATTAAGAATGCAATTACTAAAAATTATACTAATATATATATATATATATATCTTCGTGGTGGTATGTTAATATACTCAAATACCCATAAATTAAAATATGAGTGTTGAAATAGGTCCTATATCTTTTTTAAATCAACTGTCCATATATTATCACATGAGTATAGGAGTGCAATGACATATTTTTGAAATGATTATATAATGTTTTCCCCAAATTTTTCTCTGCAGATTATTTGGAATTGAGGTTTTTCTTCCTACCATTTTCCCCTTAATTTATTCCCTCAATACAAGTACCCTCATAGGCGGACTCCCCTCTTGAGCACTAGAGGTACCTTCCATGTAACGTAAGATTTTTTATGCCATGTAACGTAAGATTTTTTCTGCCATGTAAGATACCTTCCATTTTCCCCTTCCATGTAACATATGATTTTAGCGCCCATTAACAGAGCCGTCCCGACTTCACTCGACCTAATAAAATATCTCCCATTACCCTTCACTCACATACCTTACATTCTTTGCTTCTGGGCGCACCATCAAATTTCTTTTAAGGAGTTCATAGTGTAATTTTGATCTCCCTCAAACGTTTGGCAACGTTGTGGAGGCAAATGTGAAAGAAACCAACTGTGATGTCTTAGAAACCATTAGTGATTTCTTTCACATCTGTAATGAATCAAGATGTATATGAGAGAAAAATGAGACTAGTTTCATAGTGTAAATTTCATAAGGCATACGTACGCCTAATTGGACTGGTTCATAGTGAGCTATCAATTTAACAACGCATGGACCGCAATGCCATTGGAAACTCTAACCACACTTTCCCATCTCCCAACTGTCTCGTTTATTACAACGATTATTATGTAGTATTTGTTGTTGAGATACGACGAAAAACAATCGATAGAGGATACGACATAATTAGGAGATGAAGCGAGGTATGCCGATCTGCAAATCTCCTTAAGACATATTTCGCTCCCATTAACCAAAAGTGCACAAGGAATTATGGACGTCTGTCTCTCAAAATACAACACTTATTTCAAAGTCGATATTACACTTTATATCAACTTTGACGGTCGAACCAAAATCTTTTTATACTTTTCAATATACAAAGAGAAGAGAGATGAATCAATATCCAAAATTGATTTGATATATGTAAATTGAATCTTAGCGTACCTATATATAAATGTTGGAAAGACACATCTTTAAAAGACACGACCCTTATAATGAATACAACAGTTGGAATAATGCCTTGCAGAAAAAACACGTCTGTTAGGAATTAATTTTGTCTAAAAGTCATGATCCTTCGCTCAAGGAGACATGACTATTCGTCAATAAATATTCTAGAACATTCTAGAATATTCCAATCTCTAATTCCAATATTTTCACGAGTAAAGCGGTTCGCATGTGACATTAATTTCTCATTTATCCAAAACTGGTTTTAAAAAAATTAATTAAAACATGATTATCTACTAACGAAGTAGAATAAAATTGGAATTCAAAATCCAATAACCAATTAATTATTTCCGCTTAAACAAGTATCAAAGTGGTTAACATTGATTTTGCGAACTAATTTCCAACCTTATTTCTATGTGCGCTGTTGAAAAATCAACAAGAAAAAATAGTTTTAGGCTTTGTTTGGTAACTAATTATAAAAAGTTAGATTTATAAATAGATTTAAAATTCAAATTTTGTATAGGTGTCGACATTTAATTGTGTCACGTGGAGGTAATGATTAAAATAATGTGAATATTCACATCATATTAAATATGTAGTTAAATGTGATATTACTATATGACAAAAATTTAGAATTTAAATTGATTAATAAATATAATTGATTTTTAATTTGTGGCCGAACATAGAGTCAAGTCAAGTAACTAGTCAAGTAAAACTCGTACCATTCATAGTCATGAACTATCAGGAAAGTAACTCATAATAGCCGCATGACTTGTTTAAGTCAAGTAAAACTCATCATAACCGCATGACTTAAACAAGTCAAGTAAAACTCACGATAGTCATTAGTCACATCTGGGTTCAAAATTCGACGAGTCGCGAACGAGTCAAGTTCATATAGCCACATGACTTGTTTGTGCTTGGTAAACAGATATTTATTTTATTGAAAGGAATACCCCGTGTAAGAATATTGTAAATTTTACGTCAAATTGCTCTTCCTCTTTTTTTTTTTTTTTTTTGGTGGAGAGGGTTTACGTCTAATTGTTAAACAAATATAAATAGTGAAAATTTTTCATTTATGGGTGATTCTCATTATTCGTCTAAATTTGGAAATTATAATAAGGAGAGATGTAAAATGTTTATTGAAAATGTTAAAATGTTTGAAATATGTAGTTGTAATTAAACAATTATTAAATCAAATATCAAATTAGTGATAAGTAAAATTATAAGTGTGCAGAATAATAAGAATCAAGCTCTTATGTGCATGTATGCAGTATGCACGCATTTACTTGATCCAACAGGGGGACCAAAAGATTTTTTTAAAATACTCCTATTAATATTTTTTTTTATATGTATAAATACCTTTAGTTTTTTTGACGGACAAATACCTTAAGTTGAATTAATAATTTTTTTATTATAACCCATGTTTTAGAAAGTTTTCTAGATCCGACCTGTATTGTGTGCATATATACATCCACCTAATTATTGAGTGCCATAATTGCACCTGTAACAATGCAATGAGGTGGGTTCAAGTCGGGTACGTTTTCCCCACACCTCCACCCCATTAATATTTCTTCCATCCCATTACGCTCTTGAATTGGGCTCAGGGCAGGTGCAATGAGAGAGTTAAAAATTAGCCATTAGGCCCGTTACCCGTCCCCTAAGATTTTTTTTTTCTTACATAATAAAATTTAAAATTACAAAAAAAAAAAGAAGAAAAAAACTCTAAAATGCGTCATAAACATTCAAATAACATAAAATATATATATATATATATATAAGCAGAATAATTTCCTTTTTACTGTTTCCCGTCCATTTTCATTTGCTAAATCCGGTTAAGCCATCCAGGCGATTCTCTTTATCTTACAATCTTAGCCATTCATTTTATCATAGGTTTTTAATTTTTATTTTAAGTTATATTATTTATAGATATATTTGATTTAACTTATTATTATCATTATCTTTTCCAATTTTTAATCTCAATCACCAAATTAGATTTCGCTTTATCTAGAAATATCTCCTTTTCTTTATCTAGATTTTCATTCTTTTCTCTAATATAATTCATTATATCTAAGATTTCTCAAATCTCTTTCACTTTACATTCAAACTTTCCATTTTCTATAATGAGCAATTATATTTTTGATCGATTTTCTTATTTTTTGTTTCAATTTATCTCACATCATCTGATTACTTCCGGATTAGTTCTATTATTCACCAATATTTAGAAAATCGGACATCTATATCTATATAGACATAAAAGTAGAATAGTTTTCTTTTTACCGTTTCCCTTCTATTTTCACTTGCTAAATCGGGTTAAGCTATACCGGCCATTCACTTTATTTTGCAATCTTGGCAATTCATTTTATTATAGGTTTTTAATTTTTATTTTAATTTATATTATTTATAGATTTATTTGATTTAACTTATTATTATCATTATCTTTTTCAATTTTTAATCACAATCACTAATTAGATTTCGTTTTATCTAGAAATATCTCTCTTTCTTTACCTAGATTTTCATTCCTCTCTCTAATAGAATTCATTCTATTTAAGATTTCTCAAATCTCTTTCACTTTACATTCAAACCTTCCATTTCTTATATTGAGCAGTTATATTTTCGATCGATTTTCTTATTTTTTGTTTCAATTTATCTCACACAATTTGATTACTTTCGGATTAGTTCTAGTATTCACCAATATTTAGAAAATTGGACATGTCATTGAATAGGAAAAACTAATGGTCCAAGGTCATTAGACTGATATTAATTAAATAATTGTAAAAATTAATTTTTACCTAATATAACGTAGGTAAAGAATATTCGATTTTATAATTTTTTTTATGTTTACCGTTTAAAAAAAGTTGAAATTTTATTCATTTTTAAGAGTCATTGAAAATGTTACTTTAATCATAGAAAGGAAATATCAGATTGGTTATTTAGTGAAAAAAATTGAAGACGTATACCTATATTAAGCTACTTGGAGATGCAGAATTGATGATATATATATATATATATTAAGCTACTTAGAGATGTACTATTCATAATAGGGCCTTAACTTATTGGCACTAAAATTCAAAAAAGTTTAACATTTTAATAGATCATTATTTAAAAAAGTTTATTTTGAACCCATGAACCGTATTCGTCTTTCTCTCACACCATCATATTTTTTTTCTTATTAGTTCCAGTATTTGCAGATGTTCAGAACACCGGACTGGTTATCGGAATCAGAAAAGCTAACGGTGCAAGATTATCGGACCGATTTTAATTATTAAATAATTGAAATAAATTAATTTTTTACCTAAAATAATATGAAAAAAGAATATTCAATTTTATAATTTTTTTATATTTACCATTTTAAAAAGTTGAAATTTTATTTTTTTTAAGAGCCCTTGAAAATGTGACTTTGAGTATAGAAAAGAAATCTCACATTGATTATTTAGTGAAAAAATTGAGAACATATACTTGTGTTAAGCTACTTGGAGAAGGAATATTCATAATATGACTTTAGCCTATGGGCCTTGAGCTTCTAAAAGTTAAAAATTTTAGTAGATCATTATTGAAAAAAATTATTGTGAACTGATGAGTCGTATCCGTGTTTATCTCACACCGTCGGATTGTTTTCTAGACTGGTTTCAGTATTCACAAATGTTAGAAAATCAAACAAGTCATCGAATTGGAAAAGTTAACAGTTGAAGGTTCAAGAGGTTGAATCGGGTTGAACCAGCTTTAATTAAAAACTTAAAAAATAAATGGTAAATTTTATAAAATTATCAAATAAATAGTTAAACTCAATAAAAGTGCAATTAAGTGATTTTTGGGCATTATGATTGAATTCTAACATGGATTTGTCAATAAAAAATGTTAAAATTTTATTCATTTTTAAGAGCCATTGAAAATGTGACTCTGGGCATAGAAAGAAAATACCCACATTAATTATTTAGTGAAAATAATTGAGAAAGTATACCTATATTAAGCTATATAGAGAATGATTATTCGTAATAGGGCATTAGTTTATCGGCCTCGATTTTTCAAAAAGTTTAAAATTTTAATTAATCATTATTCAAAAAAGTTTTTTGTGAACTGGTAAATCGTATTGTGTTTATCTCACACAATTGGATTACTTGTCAAATTGATTTCAGTATTCGTCAATGTTCAGAAAACCGTACAAGTCATCAAACCAGAAAGCTAACAGTTTAATATTTAAAAAGTTGAATTGGGTCGAGTCGAGGTCAAACTGGTTTTAGTTTAAAACGTAAAAAATAAATGCTAAACTTTATAAAATTGTCAAATAATTAGCAAAAATCAATAAAAGTGTAACTAGGTGACTTTTGGGCATTATAATTGATCTTCCGATCTCACATTGATTTGTCATTAAAAAAGTTATAATTTTATTTATTTTTTAAGAGAGATTGAAAATGTGACTTTGAGTATAGTAGGAGAGTCTCACATTGGTTATTTAATAAAAAGAATTGATGATGCATGCCGATATTAAACTACTTGGAGAAGGGTTATGCATAATAAAGTCTTAGATTATGGGTCTTGAGCTTCCAAAACTTCAAAATTTTAATTGATCATTATTGAAAAAAAGTTTGTTGTGAACCAGTGAATCTTATCCTTGTTTATCTCACATTGAAAAGGATTGCTTTCCTGATTGGTTCCAGTATTGGCTAATGTTAAAAAAAAATAAAAATATTGGTCATCGAATCGGAAAAGCTAATAGTTCAAGATTCAAAACGTTAAATTGAGTATAACCGGCTTTAATTAAAAACTTAATAAATAAATGCTAAAATTTATCAAATTGTAAAATAATTCTCAAAACTCTATAATAAAAGTGCAATTAAGTAACTTTTGTACATTATTATTGAATTCCCATATAGATTTGTCAATAAAAAAAGTTGAAATTTTATTTCTTTTTAAGAACCATTGAAGATGTAATTTTGGGCATAGACATGAAATCCCACACTGGTTATGTAGTGAAAAGAACTGAGGATATATGCCTATGTTAAGTTACTTGGAGAAATATCATGCAAAATAGGGTCTTAGTTTATGGGCTTTGATGATTAGATATATCTCACATTTACCTAATGAGTTTTAATTACATGAAAATAGATAATCTATCAATCTTGATTTCACTATTACTTTTTCTTATTATTATACTTTTCTTTTTAATTATTTAATTTAATATTTTTATTTAAGACTTTATCTACATATTACATTTTGGTTAGATAAATCTCATATTTGCCTAATAGATTTCAATTTTACTTTGTTCGGTTGTATAATTTCATCGTTTTATGTTTTCCTACTCTATTATATTTTATTTTGTCAGCTTAATATGTCTGTGAAATTTACGGGTGTAAAGCATAGTATGTCCGTGAAACGCATGAGTGTCAAACTAATATAGATTATGCTATCCGGTTTTATTATCTTTAAAGGAAATAAAAAATAAGAATTAATAAAAAAATTTATTAGTTTAATTATTATACTTTTCCTTTTAATCATTTAATTTAATATTTTTATTTTGAAACTCTATCTATATATTACATTTTGGTTAGATATATCTCATATTTACCTAGTGAATTTGAATTACATGAAAATAGATAATATATCAATCTAGATTTCAATATTATTATTATACTTTTCTTTTTAATCATTTAATTTAATATTTTTATTTTAGAACTCTCTCTACATATTACATTTTGGTTAAATATATCTCATATTTGCCTAATGAATTTCAATTTTACTTTATTCAATTGTATAATTTCATGATTTTATGTTCTCTTACGGCATTGTATTTTACTTTGTCACTAGAATATGTCTGTAAAACGCCCAAGTGTGAAATATAGTATGTCTGTAAATGCATGTGTGTAAAACTAATAGAGAATTGTGTTTTATTGTCTTTAAAGAAATAAAAAATAAGAATTAATAAAAAAATTATTAGTTCAATGAGATGACGATAGACTAATAACAAAAAGTTAAAATTATGTTATCGAAACAAAGAATTGATTGCATACTACTTGCACACGTAGGATATATATTAATTTCATACATGTTGTGTTTTTATTTTTTTATGGCATTAAGCCTGACAAACACAATTTTATTATATTTTATATATGAAATCCCTTTAAAACTCTACACGTGCAACGTACGAGTAGAAATCTAGTAACTTATAATAAGAGAGCATGTGCATGCATAATGAAATTTTTGGCATCTACATTATGTCAGGCATTCCTAGTTTGAGGTTTTTGTGCAATGTTCTCACACGCAACTAAACTAACATAGTCCGGCTATGGAGAGGTAATCTCTCCTCTTACGGAGTGGCAACTGCCACTTACCCCCTGTTATTGGGGAATCATGCAGTTGCCACTCTATAATGGGAGATGTTGCCTCTTCTTAAAAAAATTCTAAACTAACATGGTAGTCATCTACGCAACACTTGGGACAGTTGAATTCTGATAAGCAAAAATGTCATGCTTACGTAACTTTTGGGCCCCCAAAAAAATTAAAAATAATTAAAAGAAAGAAAATCGAAATAACTATCTACTCTGTATTATTTCTTTCTAATTGATTTTAAACAAAGCCTTATATGCTCCTGAAAATCACTAAAAATAATTTTTTTAATTTAAAGAAATAAAAACGGTTAGGCAATGAAATTGACTTTTTACTGAGAAAAAGACAATTGTTAGCTCATTGGACCTTGAGATCTCATTCAGGGATCCTTTGTGAATTTCATAAAAAACAGGTTACATTGTCAAACATCTTGTGGATGATACGAGCTTTATGCGAAATAATTCAATGCTTGTGAAAGGGAAAGAAATGTGTCATGGGGAAACAGTCATCAAAGAAAACAAATTAATTTCTATCTCACAAACATTGAACAAGTCAAGAAAACTCTATTATCCACATGACTTCTTCATGTTTGGTAAGTGTAGCTATTCTTTGTGAAACATAGACCAACTGGGAAGTAATTTTATGTCAAAATGTCAAACAAAATCAGAGTGTAACAAAAAATAATGCATGATTACAAAATTATATTCATCAGCTGCATTTCTTGACCGTTATCCTAATATTTTCCTTTAAAAATATTTGCCACTGCTTAAAGTCACTTTAAAAAAAATTTAAAATAGATTATTCTTTTAAATATTCAAAACAAGTGACATGCACTACATGATACAAGAGTTACTACTATCTACTATTTTTGTGACTTACAAGCAAGGATTTACACATTGTTTGGCAATGGAACATAACTTAAAAACAACTTTTACTTCTTCCAAACCTTTATAATACTTTGCTAGCATTCAATTTCTTTTTCTTTTGCTCTTTTTTTTAATTTTTTATTGTTTATTTATTTATTTTTTTGCTAGAGATCGATCAGTTTCTGTTTTGAAATAGAAATAAATTTTTGTGGAAATAAAATGTAGAAATTTGTATAATACATATCGGTTTCATAAGGTAAGTGAATATGATTAGTTTGGCCACATTTTATTATAAAATAAAATGTGTTTCCTAACAAGCCCTCGTGCTTTGTCTTTTTTATTTATTTTTTGAAAAATTGTTTTAGGAACGTAAAAATGACATGGGACTAATATATATATATATATAAATTTCAAATATATATATATAAAAGTAATTAAGTCCGCCGTACCACCAAAAAGTTTGTTAGTAGAGACTTTTTTGACATTTTATTTCCTATTGCCGTAAATCATGCAGTATTTTAAATTTTAACTTTTTTTAATTTTTTATTCTATTCTGACTTATCCATTTCCCTAACTTTGCATCATATCTTTCCTAGTCTCATCCTATTCTCTTATATATATATATATATATATAGGATGAGACTAGGAAAGATATATATATATATATATATGTTAATACTAAAATTAACTCTAGAAAGAATATGAAGTACATAATAATAAAATTATAAGATTACTACAAATTATATATTAGGCTATACCTTTTTTTTACGATACCTACTACTGCGTTTTGTTATACTCTAGCAATAATTTTTTTTAAAAAAAACTTAAAAAGCCTTTTTGAATTTAAATCAACCTCACTTACATTTTTTATACTCTAAGTTTCAATTAGCTCTCAAATATTTTGATCTGACATCAATGATATGTTTTAATTCCATGCCTTTCACATCTATGGACAAAAATTTGAGTCATTTTTTTTTATAAATCATATCGAACCATAAAATATATGGAAAAAACTTCAGTGCTCTAGGAGCACTGAGCACTTGGTGCTCCATCCACTAAATTCTTACCATGTGTATTATCACAGGTCCCACTACAACATCTCACACCCATCATCCACTATTATTTTTTTTATTAAGGGTCTAAATACCATCCTTTTTACTAACTACACCATAAATACACCACTTTTATATATAAACCATAATTACTTTACTAATCTAACCCCATATTTTAAAGTCAAAACAAAAAGAAAAATTAAATAAACAAATTATACACCACACTCTTTCTCATTCATCAACATTATCATTCTACACAAATGCTTCCACCAAACCGAGACCACAAAAGCGAAAATAAACTACTCTTTCCCATTCATTAGCATCATCGTTCTACACATACGCTTCTACCATACTGAGACCTTTGGCATTAGGGACGTAAGTGGCCGGGTGGCAAGCATCATCTTCGAATTTAGTCGAGCATTGCCCTCAATTATCAAGATGCTTTCCTCATTTGCACCTCTACAGTGACGGCTGTTGTTGGTAGTACAATCACTCACCTAATCTTACTCTCCAATGGATTCTCGTCCCTTTTGAAAAAAAAGGAGCAAGCAAGGGAAATTGAATGACAAACACAAACCGAGACACAGAATTGCCAAGTTTTATTTGGAATTTCATGCTTACTAGGAATTGGAAAAAAAAAAGGGGAAGAACATCCAATAATGAAGTGTGGAAATCTTGATTAAAAAATAAAGAAAACAAGACTTTACTTGACAGTTGTGGCATGCATATGAATATTAATATCAATTTTGGATTCAATTTCAATAGGGTTTGTATTTTTCTTTTCCATTGCGTAGAAACGTAAAAAGTGTTGGGGTTTTTAATTGTGGTGTATTTATGAAATAAATTAGGTTACGTTTCTGATTTGTAGTGATTGTAGTGTATTTGCTTTTCAAAAGTTTGTAGTGTATTTACGAAAATAGGTTTATTTAAAAAATGTTATTTAAGTCATTTAATCATTGGTCTTTTTAGTAAATAAGAAAAAAAATCTATGATTATAGTGTAATTAGTAAAAATGGTGGTGTAGATATAACCACCATTTTATTAATTATGATGATATGACCAAGTGATATAATAAAACTAATTTCATAAATTAAAGTAAATGATATAATACCATAATGGATGGGATTCGCTATTCAATTTAATGACTAATAGATAACTTAAATTATTGGATAAATTTGATTATCTAATTGTCTAACCAATATAATTGTCTACTTGCTCGAAATTTATAGTTTATAATTAATTAATAGAAATTAAACATATATATCATTAGTTTAAGTCAAGCGAAAATTGCAGTTGTAATTTTTTCTTAATTTTCCCTATGTGTATATTAATAACTACGGCTACTTTTATGTATTATTAATTTATATTATCTTCATACTATCTGGATTTATGGTCAAATAAAAAAAATTTTCACAATACATAACACTGTTCAACTAACAATTATTTCGTACAATGTCATTTTACCTAAATTAGTGCCAAAAAAATAAAATCATATTTATTTGCATTAATGATAACAATTAAATTAAATTCTGCTATAAATTATAGTTGCTTTAATATAGGAAAAAAATTAAATTATTATTTAGTAGATATTAAAAATTAGTTATTCATGATTGAATAACATAACCTTATAATATTTCATTATACAAAAACAAGAAAAAAAATTAAATTTCATATTATTTATTTTTTAAAATAATTTGATACGTATTCTTTGAGAAAATATCTAATACTTCAAACCATTTTTCAACCCAAAATGCGGTCTAAGATCCGATGTGTAAGTTTTTTATTGGCTTGTGGAGTATCATAATAGGGTACACTTAGAGTACTTAAACTTTTTACCTATTCTTCTCGTGTAACGCACAGATATGAACAATTCGGTAATCGAGTTTGGAATGGATAGGGATTGGATGGGGAAAAAAATAAATATATAGTATGAAAACGAGAGGTTTAAATTTGATATGTCAAATAACCATTATTATCATATATTTATATATGTATGACTATGAATACGTTAAGATGATAACATATATAAATACTTTATTCGCCTGTATTTTTATTGTCAAGACAAGTTTTCGATGAAAAGTTTAATGATTAATTAATTAGAACGTACTAGGTGTTCGAGGAAGAGGGGAAAAAGTCATGTAGCAGTACTTCTTGAATTTTTGTATTAAATGATGTTACCAACCAGTTCCATTATTTTGCTTCAGAAAGGGCTCCAGTTATATTAGTTCTAATTTAAAAATTATAAAAATTAATCAAACGATGATATTTATATGTATGTGCTACATTACATAAATCTCCCAAAAACAAAATCTCAATTTTTTATTTCTTTTTCTATTTCTATATATATATATATATATATTTTTTTTAACTTAGCTTATTTAGATTTCAAAACAAAAATAAAACGTTAGTATGGTATAAGCCCCGTTAAAAAACTATTTATATTTCATAGTAATAATAATAAAAATAATTTGTTTCCTCAAAAAAAATAATAAAAATAATTTGCTAACAGAAGGCCAAAGCCGCATGTCAAGGGTTGGATGGGCAATATTAATTACGTTTGCTTTGTAATTAGGATTAGGAGTTTTTTTTTTTCTTAAAATTCCAAATAAAACAGAGTTCGTGTTTATATGACGATAACACGATCACGTATTCTACTCAATATCTTCAGAAATCCGATTTGACTAGATCACTAGGACAAAATTTTCTAGTGTGTACCATAATGTATTCCATCTGCACGCAGTAGAATATTTTTGGACAACTAAGTCTGAAAACTGAGAGTTTGTCAAATACCACTATACCAGGCCAAATCACACCCCACCCCACAAATTGAGAATTTTTTCCCCTTGAAAGACTGAAATTGATTTTTTTTTTGCCTTGAAAATAATCCCGAAATTGAGATTTTGATATGGTGGTTTGAGAATCAAAATAACTAGGTTTAGTTAGCCGTTAAAAAAAAGGTTTAATTAGGAAAAAAATCAGTAAAATCAAAACAAAAACTGAATTTTCAATCACTTATGGGGTAAAATTTTGAAAAGTCATTTTTTTAAGGTGAGAAAAATATTTTTAATTATTTAATTGAAGCCTTTGATTTTTGTCCATTAATACGTACATTGCTTTCAAGTTGATAGCGCATCCAGTTTTCTGAACACGTTTATTAGTTATTATTAATATTGCGATATTTTGAGAGTAATTCTCAAAAAACAAAGTGACAGACTTATTAGTTATTCTTAGCACACATATTTTATGGTGTTCATTGAACGTCATTTTATAGAGTTCACTGTATACATGGCAAGTGTCTATTAAATACATTAAAGGATAATTAATGTGTCTAATAGACACCTATAACATATGCAGAGACTCTATAAAATGGTGTTCATTGGACACTATAAAAGGACTAAGTATTAGCATGTCCTCTCTCCCTTACTCCCAAAAGCATATATCTGGTAACACGGATAATGGGGGAGGTTGTTGTTAGGTTTGGACGTGGTTTGATTTGATCATGATTTTAAGAAAACCAAACTAAACTGAAAACTAATGGTTTTTTTAGAAAATAATCATTAGTTTATTTTGGGGTAATTGGTGTAAAACGTCCATACCTTTCAGTTATTTTGTGCAAATCGTCCATACCTTTTATTTTTTGACAATTACATCCTTACCTTTACATTGTTTTTGCGGAATTTGTCCCTGCCGTCACCGGCCGTTATTCCGTCCGTTTGTCAACTTTTATATTTGGGGTAATTGGCGCAAAACGTTCCTATCTTTCATTTCTTTTGCGCAAATCGTCCATACCTTTCATTTTTTGGTGGAATTCGTCCCTGCCAACTTTTATTTGTAATAGTATATATTTTATAAAGTCTAAATTATTGCATTAATTATTATTTTCTACATTTCAAAAAATTAATGCTTTTAAATCTAAATACGCCAATAAAATGTTATATAAGATTAAAGAAGATAAGTGAGTTTTATTTCATTATGTCGTTTTGCAGGGTTCAGAACTGAGTACTAAATAGACGTATAATTAAAAATGTTTAATAAACAAAATAATCAACAACATTACCGCCTACTTAAAACAAAATATAATTTGATTCTATTTATTATAATTTAATAAACAACAAAGGTGGGGGGAAAAATATCCACCGCCTTACTCGTTTAATATATAAATATAGACTTCAAATAATAATAATAATAATAAAATTTTTTTAATGAAAATAACAACAACAACGCCGCTAATAGAAAATTCAGCAGATGCCTTCACTGCTCAAAAGGTTCGTATGGTCTATTGGAATATTTGGCGGCAATACAATAACAAGCTGTGGGATAGATCTATGCTCCAGCCGTGAGAGGTGATTAGAACTAGTATGAAGTTGTTATCTGATTGGTCTTTGGTGAAAGCACGAGTGTCGTGGGAGAATGGTACAATGAGGCCGGTTCAGAGTGAGCATGTATGGGAGAAACCACCTGATGGACGTATCAAGTGCAATGTCGAGCGGCATTGTTCGGTGATAGAGGAGCTACAGGTGTGGGCATGGTTTTTCGGAATGCACAAGACGAGTTTCTCAGTTGTGGTACAAGGTATTTACGAGGCAGTTTGAAACCGAGAGAGGCTGAGGCAATAGGGTTAAGAGAAGCGATTAGATGGGCATTGGACATGGATTTGGCGATGGTGACTTTTAAAATTGATGCTAAAAATGTTGTTGATGCTGTTGCTTCCATATGAAAAGGGTACTCAGCATTCCACATGCTCATTCAAGAGTGCAAGTTACTGCTTCAACAAAGCTCAGACTTCAGGCTTGTTTTTGTGTGTCGAACGGTTAATCAGACAACTCATTGTTTAGCTAGAAATTCTTGTTCTTATCCCTCATTATTTACTTGGAATGAGCTTCTAGCCTGATGTATGATATTTTCAGTAGTTAGTAATGATACGAAAGTTTCGGTTAAAAAAAGAAAAAAGAAGAAAAAGAAAAAGAAAAAGAAAAAGAGTTCTGCGGCTAGAGAAGTAGGAAAATACCTGCCAATCACAGGGTGTGCCCCGCCAATTCAGTGTTCCCACTCCCTCCTCAGGCCTGGGGAGATTATGCACAGGGTTTACTTTACCGCCACCGGGAGCCGTTGCCCACTCGGACCTCTTGCCGGCTGATCTTCCTGAAGTCTGCCGATAATCAAATATTTCACAATTTTAGAGCGCCCCTCTGTTTTTAGGAATTAGTGTCTTCTTTCTCGCAATTATTACACTTTATCTTTGATCTTAATTTCTTTCTTATCGCGTGCTAGTTCAAGAGTTTAGGAATTTTTCTTCTTTGCTTGATAACTATTAATGCTTCACTGACAGCCGTTGCTCCCGCAGTTAACAAATGACAATTATTTGCAGGGTTAGGATGGTGCAATCAGTGCTGATAATTGTTTTATTTCTAATCCATGAATCTCCTTTTGTTTGAAATCGAGTGGCTTTGACATGGCATATTAGAAAAGGTAAAAGTCTTAAGTTCAATTTTCTCGCCACTGAAACATGTTCATATTAGGCTTCAGTGGAAAAAAAATAAAAATCCCATCTGATTCTAATAGTTCAAGCTTTTAACAACTTTTTTGTCATGTTTATTCGCATAACTGGGAAAGTTTACGTTTCAATTGTTAGACATCAGGTGTTATGCCCATACGGCTCAATTTTGTCGATTTATAATGTGAATGGACTATAATCAGGACCCACACATGCTATACTTGTTTCGATGCCTTGATTTCTGCTGTCTTGGTGACAGATAAAACTTTTCAAGTTATGTTATATGAACACAAAATTTAGAATACACTTGGCCGGATCTTTTTCCTACACATCTCATCAATTTTATATCAATCTCAATCACATGGGCCACACGTTTGTCAAAGTCAGTGTTCACTTTTTGTGTATAGGTAGGATTGTTCAAAATTTCACTGTCAACATCAAGTTAACTGTAAAATGCTGGCACTTAGAATCCTCTGATATCATGGTCAGCTCATGCAAAGAAAATGACCAACCTCTCCCCATTCACGCCCTATATAAATCATTTGATTTCTGCTTTATTCATACATCCTTTCTCTCTTTCATGATGGGTTTCTCTGAGTTTCTTCCGATCTCATTGTGAGTCTGATACTTGTTGCCATTTATCCTAATCTAGAACCTGTAGCCTCTTTAAGTATAACTACTGACAAGGAGGCCTTGATCTCATTCAAGTCTCAAATAAACATAGAATCACCTAATTCCTCTCTGTCAGCCTGGGATGAAAACCTTTCTCCATGCAACTGGACTGGGGTTTTCTGCAACAAGCAGACACGAGTTGATCGACTTGATCTTTCAAACCTGAGAATGACTGGTTCCATAAGCAGTCATATAGGTAATCTCTCATTTCTTACATCACTTCAGCTCCAGAATAATCAATTGACAGGAAAACTACCTGATGAGTTTGGCAATCTTTTGCGACTCCGTCTTTTAAACCTGAGTTTTAACAGCCTGGAAGGTGCTATACCGCATAGCATAAGCCAGTGCAAGCAGCTCAGAGTTCTGGATTTGATGCAAAATCAAATTTCTGGACAAATTCCTGAAAATATTAGCTACCTTACACAGCTTCAAGTCTTGAATTTGGGACGAAATAAGCTTTCAGGCACAATTCCACCATCTCTGGCCAACATTTCATCCCTCCAAGACTTGAATTTAGGCACCAACCAGCTGGGTAGTTCAATACCGTCTGATCTGGCACTTCTTCGAAATCTGAAATTCCTTGATCTCACCATAAATAATCTAACTGGTGTTGTTCCTCCATCAATATACAACATGTCTTCTTTAGTTTATTTGGCTTTGGCTTCCAACAATTTGTCGGGTGATCTTCCTGGAGACGTTGGACTAACACTGCCTAATCTTCTAGGCTTTAATTTTTGCTTTAACAAATTCACAGGTACCATTCCGTGGTCTTTGCACAATCTCACAAACATTCAAATCATTCGGATGGCACATAACCTTTTGCATGGGACTATACCTCCCGGACTTGGACACCTCACCAAACTAAAGATGTATAATATAGGTTTTAACAGGATTATTAGCTCAGGGAAAGAGGGTCTTAGTTTTCTTGAGTTACTGTCTAGACAGTACAAGCTTAGACTTTCTTGCCATAGATTTCAATCTTCTTGAGGGCATAATTCCGAACTCCATAGGTAATCTTTCCAAGGTCCTCACAAAGTTCTACATGGGAGGAAACAACATCTATGGCACAATACCTCCCTCAATTGGTGAGCTTAGGGGCTTACAGTTGCTTAATTTGAGCTACAGTTCACTTTCTGGTGAAATTCCTGAAGAAATTGGGCAGTTGAAAGAATTGCAGATCCTGGGATTGGCAGATAACAATATCTCTGGAAGACTCCCAGATTCTTTAGGAAATCTGCAAAAGTTGAATAGAATTGATCTATCAAGGAATGAATTGGAGGGTACCATACCCACTACTTTTGGCAATCTCCAAAATTTAATCTCCATGGATTTGTCTGGTAACAGGCTAAATGGAAGCATTCCAAGAGTAATTTTCACTCTCCCAAAATTAAGTGCATTCCTTAATCTATCTCAGAATTATCTCACAGGTCCTCTACCAGCAGAAGTTGGGGCTTTGGAAAATGTGGTGACAATCAATATTTCTGACAATAAAATATCAGGTAAGATTCCTGAGTCAATTGGGAACTGTAAGAGCTTGGAGCAACTTTTACTTGCAAGAAACATGATCTCGGGGCAGATTCCTGAAACTTTAGAAGCAGTCAGAGGTTTGGAAATTCTTGACCTGTCCTCCAACGAACTCTTTGGGGCAATTCCACCAGTTTTACAAGATTTACGGTCACTTCAGCTGTTAAATCTTTCATTTAATCAATTGGAAGGCAATGTTCCGGTTTTTGCAAATACATTGAAAGTTCATTTGGAAGGCAACCGCAACCTTTGCCTTGATTGGGCATGTAAAAGTAGCCATGTTCGTCGAAGGACAGGAAGGTCTATCTATATCATAATAATCCCGACCATAATAGCAGCTCTCTGTTTCACTGTTGGCTTGTTCTTCTACATCAGGAAAGGTAAAGGAATGGTTAAGGAAAACTCTGAATCCTTTAGGGGAAAGCATCAAATGATTTCTTATGATGAGATCCGACGCGCAACTGAAAATTTTAAGGAAGAAAATCTGATTGGACGAGGAAGTTTTGGGTCTGTTTACAGAGGACTTATAGAAGAAATTGCTGTTGCCGTTAAGGTTCTCGACACAACAATGTCTAAATCCTACAAGATGTTTTTAGCAGAATGTGCAGCTTTGAGACATATAAGGCACCGTAATCTTGTTAAACTTATCACTGTGTGTTCCAGCATAGACAACAAGAATGAGGAGTTCCTTGCTTTAGTGTTCGAGTTCATGGGCAACGGAAACTTGGATGATTGGATAAGAGGAAAAAGAACGTATGAGAATGGGAAAGGGTTGAATGCTATGGATAGACTGAACATAGCTATAGGTGTTGCATCTGCTATAGAATACTTACACTATGGAACTGAAATTCCCACTGTGCACTGTGATTTAAAGCCAAGTAATGTTCTCTTGGATTCGGACATGACTCCCAAGGTAGGAGATTTTGGTCTTGCCAAGTTGATTGAGAGACATGATAATCAGATAGCTTTCAGTTCTGCAAACACTCTTAAGGGTACCATTGGCTACATTCCTCCAGGTGAGTTTCCTTGTTTCTTATTATTACTTCCGTTAGTCACTGAACTTTAGTTGGGATTTCACTTAGTTAAATCTCTGGATAAACTGAACTTCATTAAGTAAAACATTCTTTGATATTAATCATGTGCTTTTGTTAGATCTTTTAAAATCAGAAACTCACAATATGCCAGCTGATACTGTCTTTAACATCTGCCAGGTCGGGTTTTTCAGTTAGGACAGTGGCTTGGTGTAGTTGGAATAAAAATGAAACTTATGTGCTTAATTTGGAAAAAAACTCGAAGTCTAGTGACCAACCAGATATTTTGCTTATAGTGATTACCAGTATTTTTAATCCCATTCCCCTTTTTTTTTTTGGGGCGCTCAGAGTATGGTTTTGGAGAGAAGCCATCCACTTCTGGAGATGTATACAGCTATGGTATTCTTTTGCTAGAGCTCTTCACTGGGAAAAGCCCCACGGATCAGAGTTTCATAGGTGGGCAGAGCCTAAAGAACTGGGTAGAAAAGGCTTTTCCTACCCATCTGAAGCAAGTCCTAGATCCCGAGCTATCTCCAGACATGAAAAGTAAGCCAGAAATTGAAGATGATTGCATGATCACAATATTTGGGATTGGCCTTGCTTGTACCGTTGATTCTCCTGATGGGCGCCTAAGCATGAAAGATGCTATTAGCAAATTGAAAAAGGTCAAGGACACCCTTGAAAGAGCTCAATGTACCGAAGAAAATAAGAAACAATCGCATTAGTGTTTTGTTTAATATCAGCTGTTACATTGAGGATATAGAAGTGTTTCCACAATAATTGACGTTACTTTTTTCTGATTGTCTGTGTGATTATTTTTATATACTGATTTTGTAATAAGGAAAGAATCTTTCCTTTTAGAGTTATTGTGAACTTACAAACTCAGTCAGTCCCTTCATAATAAAATTGTAATAGAAAAGTTACACATTCTATTGCTGCTTTCAGTGTTTCTGTATGAACTATTTTGCATTTCAACATAAGTTGACTTTTTTGCTTGCAAATCCAACTCCAGCTGTGAAAAGTAATGATGAAACTAACAGATGGAAGAAGAATCTGCAAACTAAAGAAAGTTCAACCTTTGAAAAGTTAATGAGTGAAAGGTGGCAAATTGACTTGCTGATTGGTCGAAGGACGGAACTAGCTATAGATCACTGAGTTCTGAATGAAAAATCTTCATTTTCCTGTGATTACCTTTATATTCATTTGATTTTTAAATAGCTAGTTTGGAATCTTTGCTTTCATAACCCATTTTAACTCTCTGTATGATTCATAGAATAAAAATCTATATAAATAATTTAGTAGATTTCGGTGGTTCTATTATCTGTATCATATTCTTATTTCAATTTTATTATTGTAGATGCTTACTTCTTGTTGCCTTCCTTGTGTGACAGTAATTTTATTTTCTCGCATCTAAGGCAGTAGCACTATGCGGTCAATATAAGTTCATTTTTGAGTCAGTTATCTATGCATGTTATTTTAGAGATTCTTCTACATGCTTGAGCAATCTTATGATGTTACTTTGACCGTAGTTCATGAATAATACCTCTCTCTCTCTCTCTCTACTAAGCTTGCTCTTCTTTCAGATTGGACCTGTTTTGATTGGAAGTCTCTGGCACTATCTAGTCAGAGCATGTAGGATTATGGATATGTGAAATTCTTGCCATCCTTGCTTGCTGTTTCAGTCGTTGCTCTCAAGAAGAATGGATGCGAAACACAAACCACTTGCAAATGAATAGGCAACAAAGCTCCTTGTTGGCAGTGAAGTAAAATCTGACCACCATAAGCCATAAGGTATGTCTAAAAGCTCAAGCACACGTGTGCACTCACATGCTGATTTCATAGAAGTAAAGATTATTTAAACTGAAAGAATTCGTACCTTCTGTACTTCCTGCAATAGTATGGATGGGTATCAGACTTATCCTTGAGCCCGGGAATTTCCAGATCCTATTTCTGAACACATGAAAGAAGAGTAACACTAATTGATTAAGGGTCTCTCAGTTTAGGAGGACTCTATGTGCATAAATCTTTAGGATATCGGTTGAACTTTGATGCACTTCTGGAATTTGACAATGACAAATAGCACTACTATGGGATGGATGATGTTCATTGATTATATTGTTTAGTACTATATAATATACTTCTTTAAAAGTTACATAGGAAGCATTATGAGTAGACGGGTTTAGTTTATACGAGTTCTGTAACTTTTTTCTGAAGTTAATTCATGAAACTCATTCTTGTTTCCTAAATGATATATAGTTTAAATTTATCCATTAAGAAAATAATAATGAATATCATGATCATTTAATACCTATTTTTAATCAGAATAACTCATTTCTACTTAGGACTAGTAAAATGTTGCTTAAGCGTCACTGAGTACGTCACTGGTTATTAACATTTTTAACCTTAAACAGCATGTGTAGGGATTTGATTAACATTATTAAATGCACATTAAAACAAAAAGGTCCTATCTGTACAGAATATTGCATATCCTAAGTAGAGAGATCTACTTGAACAGAAAATGGGGGAAAGCTTCTTTATTAGTTAACAAAAAGGTCCTATCTGTACAGAATATTGCATATCCCAATTAGAGAGATCTACTTGAACAGAAAATGGGGGAAAGCTTCTTTATTCAAAATTTCTGACAAGATAATTCACAGAATCATCCAGGAAAGTCCAACAAATTAAAAAAATAAAAATCTATTAATTAAGTCAATATTGTTCTGTCATCTGTTCATAAACAATTAGGTATACGTAGCCGGTCAAGCTAGATAGAATTTACAAGATCATGTACATTCTGAGAGCGCGTGAAATTGTTAGTGTTGGACTAGGTTATATTCGTTGATTTAGAAGTGATGTGATGAGTAAGAAAACATAATACTTCCAGGTGTGAGTCATTGTGTTTATGTAGCATCACTCGATAATTATTTCTGTGAAAAGTGAGACAAGAAATGACGTCTGCGTGAAAGCAAGAATACGGAAGTATAGAATTACTCGATAAGCATAACATAAATAAAGAAAGAGTAGCAAATAAACTAATCTTTACTACTTAAATAAAAAGAGCTGCAAGTAGACTTATCTTTACATTGCTGAACATGGAGATTCTCTGGTGCTGTCTTATTTTTCTCATCCTCTTCTTTGTATTAAAGCGTTTGAATTCGCATAAATCATCAAACTTGCCATCTTCTCCGCCGGCTCTTCCCATTCTTGGCCATCTCCACCTCCTCAAAACCGCACCCCACCGCACTCTCCAAGCTCTCTCTGAAAAATATGGCCCTGTCTTGTTTCTCTACTTCGGCTGCCGCCCCATCCTCTACGTCTCCTCTCCCTCGCTGGTCGACCAATGCTTCACAAAGAATGATATCATCTTTGCTAACAGGCCAGAATCCCTGGCAAGCAAAATCCTCGGCTACAATTACACCACCATTGGATTCTCGCCATATGGAGACCACTGGAGGAATCTCCGTCGCTTAATTACTGTACAAGTCTCCTCTTCCACGAATCTGCAGGGTTACTCTGCCATCCAGGTTGAAGAGACGCGTTTCCTAGTCCAAGAACTTCTCCAGGGTTGTGCCAATAGAACCTGGAGGAAAATAAATCTGAACTCTTTGTTCTGTGAATTGGTCTATAATGTGACACTGATGATGGTCACAGGAAAACGGTGGTCCATGGAGAATTACGAGCTTTTCGGGCCTAGAAATGTTATGGATGTTTGTGATTACATTCCACTCTTCAGGTCGGTGGGATTCAGAGGAATGGAGAAGAAACTAACATATTTGCAGAAAGAAAGAGATGTATTTTTACAGGGTTTGATTGATGATAATCGCAGCAAGATTTCTGCAGGTTTTTCTTCTGCAGATGAGGAAAGGAAGACTCTTGTTCAAGAACTCTTGTATTTGCAACAATCTGAACCTGGCCACTACACTGATGAGATAATAAAGGGAATCATTCTGGTAATCCTTTTAGTTTTTGAGATCGGCATATCAAAGTAAGCCTTTCAGTTCTTCCATGATTCATTATTTTGAAGAGATTAACAGTGTCTTCCAAAATTGGTTTAGCCAATGTTTACAGCAGGAATGCACAGTACGGCTCTTACACTGGAATGGACTATGTCACTTCTGCTAAATCATCCAGAGGAACTGGAGAAGGCCAGAGATGAAATAGACAAAACTGTGGCTCCTGGGAAATTGCTTGGGGATTCAGATCTCCCCAAACTATCGTATCTGCACAGCATAATCAATGAAACACTCAGACTATATCCTGTTGGTCCACTTCTTGTGCCTCATTGTTCATCACATGATTGCGAGGTAGACGGATTTGAAATTCCTCGAGCTACAACATTGTTAGTAAATGCCTGGGCGATTCATAGAGACCCGAAATTTTGGGAAGAGCCCACAAAGTTCAAACCAGGGAGGTTTGAAGGCATTGAGGCTAGAACAAATGGGCTAAAGTTTATACCATTCGGAGTAGGGAGGAGGATGTGCCCGGGTTCTGGCATGGCAGTGCGGCTGATGGTGTTGGCGTTAGGCGTATTTATCCGGTCCTTCAACTGGGAAATAATTGATCATGAACCAGTGGGTATGGAAGAATATTGCACTGGGCTAACTTTGTTCAAAGCCAAGCCCTTAGAGGCAATGTATAGACAGCGCACCTACGCCTAAAGTTTGTCTTGGTGTACAATGACCCTTGTTTGGTCCCGTCTTCGCTCTCGGCATTATCTCGTGCTCTGCCCTGTCTAGAGTGGAAAGAATTTTAGAAGAAGCTAATATTGAAACTTGAATTTGGTGAGTTCTAGGAAATAATGTAAATTGGAAAATATTTGCAGCCTTCTATTATTAGTATTAGTTAATAAATGTCTAGTTTTCAGCACAATTATGTTAGTCAAATGCTTGATTTATCAAAAACCAAGATTTTGTTTCTAGGCTATCTTTTGCTTTTCAATGTGTCAATGACTTGCTTCGATACGCCGCCTATTTGTGCGGTTTTAAGCAAACTATTCTCCCCATCTATTCTATTCTCACATAGAATTGAAAGTTGAAAGTTGATAGTCATGCAGTTATTTTGTCGATGGATGTAGTTTCTTAATGTGCAAATTTTGGGTTTTTTTTTTCTTTTAAATACAACCATATTTAGTATTATAATAAATGCAAACAGTCAAAACAACAAATTATTTTGGGGGATTATAATTTTGTTTTATCTTATCTACACGTGGCGATGTTATTATACATTAATACATACGTGGCACACATTTAAACTTTAAGTGTGTGATGCTTGTAACTTAGATATGTGTCACATGTGTATGTATATATGTTATTATGTATGTGCGTAAGTAAAATAAAATTTCTGATACATATATATGTATATATATAATTTCTGGTATATACGTGTGTGTGTGTGTGTGTGTGTGTGTGTGTGTGTGTGTGCTTGTTTAAATTTTTCTATAGAGGCCGCTATAGAAGTCACATTTGTAAAAAAATAGAAAATCAATCAATCAGAGAAATCACTTGCGTTTTTTTGTGTTTTTATAACTAAGTGGTCTCTATAATAGAACTCGTGTTATTTCCATAGAAAAATTGAGACTTGTTTCGTTATTGAAAAACTTAATTTACATTATTTGATTAATTTGCAATTATTTGACATTTTAAATTGCACACATTAAACTACGAAAGGGTAAATTAAAAACATGATTTATAAAAGAGTAATTCTAGAGGGGTATGAAAATGAGATATTATTAGGTGACATTTTCATGTGACACACATTTATTGGATGATGATTACATGATTATTTTTTCATTATCCAATATAAGTCTGTCACATAAAAATGTCACCTAAAAATATCCTATTTTCATGTCCCCTTACAATTTTTCTTTATAAAATATATATTTACAATACTACTACTATTTTTTAAAATATAAGCTTATATATAAATGGAACGGGGAGACGTACAATTTGTCGTCCCTCTATAAAAAATTGATGAAACTCTAGTCTCCATGTGTACCCGTGGGTGCAACACACTTGTCACTCGACCACGCTAAATAACGGTGTAACTAACCAAACTCAAAAGAAATGCGTATGACAAACTAGAAATAGATTGCATGGACGAAATGGTCATTTACATCACCAAAGCATTCATTTCGCATCTTGTCCCCATCGAAAACTACCAAAAACCTCCATTATGTCCCTTCCCTCAACAATCCCCATCCCTCGTTTTTTTCACTAAAATCCCTAAAATTTCTCCTCTCTCAATCCCAATTAGGCAATGAAACGCCCGCTCGCCGCCTCCGACGCCCTCCCCGCCGCCTCGGGGGACACCAATATGAACAAAAAGTTCAAGCAGGAAGAAGAACAAGAGATGTCCAGAGAAGCAGAGGCTGTATTGTTGGATGATAATCTGCTCTACGAGGTGTTGAAACATGTCGACGACGGGCGTACCTTAGCCTCAGCTGCCTGCGTTAGCCGGCAGTGGAAGCGGACGGCGCACGATGAGCGGCTTTGGGAGTTGATCTGCACTAAGTACTATAATCGCACTCCTCAGCAGCTCTTCCGATCTTCCTGGCGCTTGGTGGCTTCCGGAAGCTCTACACCAGTCACCTCTGGCCGCTTATCAAGCCGTCTTCTTCGGCTTCCTCGTCTCCGCCAGCTGTTTCAGCTTGGCCTAGCCTTCCTCCGGCGACGTCGCCGGCGCCAACACGTTCAAAGGCTCGTTGGGGAAAAGATGAGGTGAATCTTTCACTTTCATTGCTCTCGATTAAGTGTTTCGAGAAAATGAGTTTCAGTAATCGAGGAAAATAATCAATTTGCTTAATTTATTAATTATTTTACTAATATTTCATTGTACTGAAATTAATCTGGTTCTGGAATTTGTTCTTATTTGCTAATTTCCGTTTCCGTTTCAATGTAAGATTTGGGGCTTCTTGTTGTAAGATCTGTATGAAGATTGTTTTCCGCCTATCAGTTAATCCATTTTTTCCTTTGGTTTCCTGTAATGAAGTAGCACTGGTTGCTCAATAGACTACCTTTTTTTTTTTTTCTGGTAATTGTTTCATGAAATCATGATCTGATGATCTTTAACAAATGATAGACTATTACAATTCCATCTTGCAAAATTTATATTAAGATCTTCAGTTTTGGATTGAAAGCGTAAAAATCTCGTTGGAGGTTGAATTAAAGTTTACCATTTACAAGTGGAGATGATTGAATGGGCATCCAATAATTTTTGTATTGTTGGTGGGGTCCAACAGTGAACATTTTGCCTTCAATAATTGGCTCAAGTGGCTGAAGTCTAATGGACAGATAAAAGTTTGGTGGACTTTAGAGCATGTTTGTCTCCAAGGGTGTCCACTTCAACGTTGAGAGTTTATCTAGTGGTAATTTTAAGCTTAGCCAAACACCATAACATTACAAATAATGGTGATCACTTTGCGTCCAACAAATGACAGTGAAGGAAATTGTGGGTTTGTAATCCGATCTACTTTGGGTACAACTTGAAAATAAATGACGAATACAATTTCTTTGAAAGAATCAAGAGAAACCTTTGGCAAATGCAATTTGTTAAGCAGCTATTATGGCTTCTTGGTGAGAGCCAAAGATGAGACGACAGATGAAGCTAGCGTTGCAAGGAGAGCAAGGAGGAGGAATGCTGCAGAGGCATATGCCTTGTTGAAAAAATCATCGAGCCTTTCTCGTAGTTGGGCAAGGCCTATATCACCGTAATCTTGTAAGGTATTGTCTAAGTTGTCGAGTCTGCTCTTAAGATCCAATGTAGCAGCAAACGCGGCACCCACCCCGGTCGCTATTAGCAATAAAAGAACCTATGTCAATTAAATTCATGAAATTTAGCAATTCAAAATCAGTCAACACTTTCATCGGTTCACAGGAAAGTACAAAGTTGTAAGATGAAAGAATCATAACCTTGTCACCGAGAAAATCATAAATGAGAAAACCAGGATTTTTCCAGAGGGGTTTTCCTTTGATCACGAGATAGATTGAGGATGGTAACTGCAATTTTGTGTAGACAAGTCCGAGGACACTAACGGCGAGCACATACCTGTCAATTAATCAGAAACAAAACCACGCATCAGCTGAACCACTTCATTTCAAAACTCCACAACCAGAGGGCATATCAGTAAATACACTTAATATTAAAATTGAATTTTGTATAGGAAATTGAGAAGAGACACAATTAGCAATCAGTCCGGGAGCTGGGGGGGGGGGCTGGCCACCCTAATCTCCGGCCACCACCGTTTTCAGAAAAATCATATATATATATATATATTTAACCTTTTTGAAAAGTCTTAAAAAAAAGTTATTATTTTGACTAAGTTCGTCCAGTTTCGACTATCTTTTGGTTATACTATTGTCGAAAAAGAGATATTTCATTACTTTTGGATACCTGTAGGAGTATATATCATTGAAGTGAAAATCATATCTCTGATAGGTGGCACTAGTTGTGACGATAATGATCATCGAAACCATAAGGAAAACCCAGGTAACGATTCTCAAAATGAGGGCAAGTATTGCCATTGGAGAAAGCGATACCACCGACGCCTGTGGCTGCATCGGTGGTGGAGGCGGTGGAGGTGGAGGTTGCTGCTGAGGCTGTGCCTCCTCGTCCGCCTGTGCTGGTACCGTGGTCCGTGACATGTATGCAAAATTTTATGGAGTAATTCTGGCACTTCTAAATTAAATGATGCTTATAATGGTAAATTGGGGACCATATATATAATACAGAGACACATACATATGATTTTTTATGAATTTCTGAAATAACAAGAAGTGTGAATTTTATTAATGTGCTGTTACCAGGAACATTAATGTTGACGAATTAATTTGTCCCCTCGTTTTTGTCTTAACGTGATGTTGTTGACGACTGAATTCCAATGCACTGCATTTTCTATCAGTTTAACGTAAGTTTTTTGACAAAGTATTGTCTTCTTCTCTTTCGGCTTCAGTGAAAATGTTCCGAAACCAAGTTAACAAAACATGTGGCTCCTACATATTGTGGCAATTTGGATTTGGAACTATTGACTGTTTAAAAGATTGCGAACCAGTCTATCAAAATTTACTTTGTTAATCACCTGTGAAAATTACTCTGCTATACTATCTCCAAGTAGCCATGTTCTTATATTAATCTGCTCTGTATGAAGATTGTTTTCTGCCTATCCATTACAATTGTTTTCTTGGTTTTTCGGTGTAAATAATGAAGTACCACACATATTGCTCAATGTATAACTGTTAGTCTGGTAGTTAATATTTCATGAAATCATGGTTTTCCAAACGAAATTGGGTGTTTTCCATATTAAAATTCTGACTGAAAGCATAAAAATTGATTGGGGGTTGACCTAAATTGATAACCATTTACAAGCGGAGATGATTGAATACGCATTCAATAATGTTTTTCTTTCAATAATTAATTTGTTTACGTGACTGAAGACAATAGGAGTATAGGACAGAAATGTTTGGTGGAGAGAAAAGGCATGGTTGCTCTCAGGAGGACCTTTCAACATTGATAGTTTATGTAAAAGTCAATTCGGTGATTAGACGAACACCAACCGAATCCATCAACGATAATGTAGGAAATTGTGGGTTTATAATTAATCCGCACTGTGTACAAAGTAAATGACTAATATAGTTTCTTTGAAATTACACTCAAAAGACAACACCTCTGACAAATACAAATTGTTATGTTAAGTAGCTCTATATGGCTTCTTGGTGAGAGCCAAAGATGAAACTATAGATGAAGGAATGCTGCAGAACCATAGGCCCTGTAGAAAAAAATCATTGAGTCTTGCTCAATTTTGGGCAAGGTCTCTGTCACCATGATGATAATCTTGTGAGGTATAATAAAAATTGTCGAGTTTGCTCCCGAGATCCAGTGTAGCAGCAAACACCTGTAGCTATTAGCGACAAAAGGACCTGTTTCAATATATGTTCATGAAATTTAGCAAATCAACACACTCATCTCTCCACAATGCTATATATCGACTAGAATTTGATACAGGAAAGTACAAAGTTTTAAGAGGGTATAACCTTGTCACGAAGAAAATCATAAAAGAGAAAACCAGGATTTTTCTGGCTGAGAGGTTTTCCTCTGATCACGAGACAGAATGAGTATAGTAATTACAATTTCGTGTAGACAAGTCCCAGGACATCGACAACAAGCTCATATCTGCCAGTTAATCAGAATGAAGACAAGGCAGTATCAGGTACTGAACCACTTCATTTCAAAGCTCAAAAACATTACACGTTTAGTTATCTATTGAGAACATAAAACGTGCCAAGTTTTCATAAGCAGAGAGACATTGAGACGAGAACTCTATCTTGTAAGATTTTGGTATACCTGAAGGAGCTTATATTATTGACATAAGAACCAAGTGTCTGATACTTAGCAATAGTTGTGGCTATAATGATCATTGAAACCATTAGGAGAAGCCTTGTAATGATTCTCAGAATGACAGCAAGTGTTGCCACTGAAGAAGGCGATGCCTGTGGCCGTGCCTCCTCATCCCACTGTGCTGCTAGTGTTGTTGTTATTCGAATTTTTATCGATACCTTTGACACTTTTAAGGTGAAAAATGATGCTTATAATGGTAAATTTAGTTCCTTATATAGACGCACCTAACATAAAGTATGATTTATATGGGTTTCTGATTTAACAAAAAGTGTAAATTAGATTAAGTCACCCGGAACATTCTTGGGGAATTAATTTGTCAGCTTGTTTGTGTCTTGAGTCGATCTTGATCTTGTTGACGACTGAATTCCATTGCACTGCATTACTGACAGTCTTTGTACCTTATTTTTTACACAGTATTGTCCACTTCTCTTTGAGTGAAAATATTCTGGTTAACATGACTCGATAATAAAACATCTGCCTCCTAGTACCACACAGTCACACATTAATTTTTGGAACTAGTCGCCTGCTCGGGCATTGGGTCATCTAGCCGCGTCTAAACATACCAACGCGTGTTAAAAGCACGATCAACACGTGATAAAGTGTAAGGCGTGGTGAAGCATGAAGTCCAAGTTTAGAGTATAAGTGTCGCCTAGACGAGCTTTTTACTCGATCAACGGCCTATGAAAATTAGTCCTTCTCGATTACCAACAACCAGTTGGCATGTTCGTATATTAATCTGCTATTAACGAAACCAGCACGAACGTACGGCAATAGACGGATGGGGGGGGGTATATATCATTGCTCGACTTAAATGCCACCATGTTAGTTGGAAATTTTTTTTACTATATGCCAAAAAACGTTGTTATTTGCCTAAAACTTGTCGTCAAGGTAAGTTGTTATAATGATCTTTTCATCTGTAATAATTCTATAATAACAGTACAGTGGCTAAACTACTGATCAAGCCCAATTATTCGAATTAATTAAGGACTTAAAAATTACATACTACAAAGTATAACATTTGATATCCAATATATATAATTGGACATCTGATCACTATTTTAATCTCATCTTATTTATATGTACATTGAGATTTGAGAGTATACAAATACATACACAATAACATAAACATTACATATGGTTGTCTTATACACACACACTTCCTAACAAATACACACTGTATAATTCAAACATTAATAATGCAACAATATTGTATGAACTAATTAGTGGAGGTTTGTTTCTTGGTGAAAGGAGATCTTAGTTCCCTAAACCTTTTCTCCTCTGAAAGCAATTTTGCAAACCTGTAAGACAAAAGAAATTTTCACAGTATAATTAATTAATTAGCATAAAAAAGACAGTAATAATTGTTAATTTGTATACTTCATGGATTAATTCATACTTCTTCAAAGCATCCTCATTTGTTCCATAATCTTTATTTGGCTCAAATAGGCCTGAATCTAAGTTCACCCTTGAAAATGGTTTCTTCAATAAACTCCTCCCAATTTCGACCAATTTGTTCAGGTTTTTCTTCGTTGCCACATCGACTGAGGATGTTGTACCGGTCAACGTGTCATCCTTGCATCAGTTAATTAAATAAGTCATCAGTTCTTTGCTTTTATACGAGGTGGTTTAATATACAAATGTTATATATGGTCACATAAATTAAAAAAAAAAAAGAGAGAAAAACCGAGCTTACTTGAATTCTGAGATAGTTTTGTTGAGAATGAAATGCTTGAAAAACGACGGAAATATGTACATCCACCATATCAGCACTGGCTTGAGTGAAGACATCAACTATAGGAGTGGAACCTTCATTGAGCAGCCACCCTAAAACTCCCCATTTGGCTGCCTTTTGAGCACTGTATTTCTTCTGTGCGTTTGACGAGCCAGTGCCCACCGAGATGACTAAAAACCGTGCATAATCCATCGGCTTGATTGGGAAAAAATCTGGGTTTCCATCCAAAATCTGTTTTGTAATTTGGCTGATTGCAACTAATGCCTGCAAAAATTTAGGTTTAAGTTGAGAAATGACAAGATTTTATCACTTCACAACCATAGAATAAAATATATAATTTGACTTTAATTTGTACATCATGGTGTACTGATGTGTTC
>CAVNYN010271456.1:0-18019 GCA_963692815.1 Nyctanthes arbor-tristis
TTTTTTTTTTTTGGGTGAGTAAACTCACATTGTAATGTCTAATAGCAAATGTAAGTGGAAACAAACTCTCATAGACCATGAAATTCTAACACCCAGACCAGAAACTACTAACACACAGTAAAATCATCATATTTCCATATACAATTCTCCAACCTCAAGGAAGCAGCTTCAATTCCTACCATCAGTAGGTAAAATCGAGTTACCTGAGTCCGTCAGAGGCTGCCACGCTTGGGAGTCGAAGGGGTCACCAACTGCCGGAGGCGCGCAGCTTCTGATGGTCCAGTGAGCCCTTCTCCGCTCGATCGGAATTCTAGCTAGCGGGAATGGAGGGCGATGGCAGAAATTGGGGATCGGGTTTCTGCGTGGGTGAGGTTTTGTGTTTTAAATTTCAAAAGGTGCGTCCGGTCAATTATCTAGTCAGAATGTTAAAATTGGAATTGGGTGGCCAACTTTACTGCCAGCCGGGCGCCACATCAGGACGTTCTCTCCTTGTGCGGGAGAACGTCCTTTTGTTAGAAGGACTCCTACGTTTACACAAGGTATTCAGTTTTTTTTTTCTTTTTTTTCAATGGTGTAAACATCAGTCTTGTTTAAAATGATTTTGATGATATTTTCGACTCTTTGGTCCCAATACATTTGAAAAGGGTGACAAACAATCAAAATTAGGATAAGAATTTACCATTAACTTCCCGTTGACTTCTACAATGAAACTACTCAAGTACTCATCCAAAAATTAAAAAAACACAAAGCATAACAGGGACCGACCGGGATGATCCAACCCGTGATATATGATATAACGCAGGAAATCAAGTCAACGCAAAGCCAAAATTGCAAAATCAGTTTTGAATTAGAGATTAAAAAATAAAAGCAAGAAAAAATAGGAACAGAGCCTAGAAAAATACCTCTTGATCAGCGAATAGGAACTCCATAGAATAATAGTCGTTTGGATTGTTACCACAGATCTTCCGATCTATGAACCACACGCACAAGGAACATCCGCTTCAGGCGGCAGTTGTCAATGTCCTTCAAGAGATTCCACAAAGGAGCCATGGCCTCGAAAAATAAATTACCAAATATCAATGATAAGAAGAAATCAAAATGCGCTAATGTAATACTTGACTGATATGAGAGCTGTATGATGGAATCAATGCCCTTAAGTAGGCAATACACAGACCCATAAAAGATAATTGAAAAGACCCAATAGATGAAAGAAATCAGATAAGAAAACAATCAAAAAATTTTAATCTAAGAGGATAAGGAAAAAATCAATCAAAAAACAATAAAAAGATAATACTCATCAAGATCAAATAAGAATTATAGGAAGTCGAATAAATTAGGCGTTTGAGATGAAGCAGATAACCGGTGGAGAAAATAAATCTTCCAAAGTCGGATAATCTTCGAATTCGAAATTTCCCATCTACACCGTCCATTAGCAAATTAAAATCAAAAGTGATGAATATAAAAAATTTCAAAGAGAGATGAAGATAAGAAGCAGATCTATTTGATAAAGCCCAGTCAATTAAGCAAAGAAATCCTAAATTAGAAGACTCTAGATAGTCCGTGGATAAAGAAAGAGAATAAGTGATGTACAAATTCCAAGACAAGTAAAATTCAGATTCCAGAGAAAATGAAAAAGTCTGAAATACCTCATATTTTAGTTTGGGAGGGAATTTTGCAGTGCAGGCATACCTCAGGCTGATCTGCTTTAATCATATATAGATACCGCGCAAAGTTGGTTGGCTGAGGATCTCACTAAAGATGTTTCTTCTACTTCTATTAATAATGAAAATTGAGTTTTTCCTTTAAAAAAAAATAAATAAATTGACGTAAATGTTACAACTAATTAATTAACGTGTACCTTTTATTTACTTGTTGGAGCATTTTTTAGAAAGTACAACTACAAATTGCATTGAAAGAGTACAAATGCGTATATGCGTATAGAGATATATTCTAATAAATCAAGGTGTAAATAAAACAACAATACAAACTCTATAGAGTATATTACAAGCTGTAATAAAAAATAGAAAACCCCACATAACAGGAATCAAAACTTAGCCATTAACCAAACAACTTAAGACCTAATTAGTTGCCATGTTGATTATTATTATGATGAAAGAGTCGAAGCTTCACTTAAGAATTGGAAGTAGTTGCCTTGAAGCCCCCTAATAGAGGCATAGAAGTCGGCTCCAAAACCACATCAAAATATCGTAAAATATAATAAAAATCAATGTAATTCCTCCGAATTTTTGAATGATTGAGCCTTTTTGTTAGGCTAAAATCTTATATATCTTAAAGTAGGATAATGACTATATACAATTTTTCCCGCTAAAACCATTATTCTATTTATATATGCCTCTTTTTTTATTTTTTTTAATAATATATATACACATTTCCAACTAATTAGTCTTCAAATTAAATCTCTAATATTTTATATATGTGTTTTTATTTTATACAAATATCTATAATATGCGTAATTATAATATATATTATATATTATAATATATATTATAATATATATCATATCTCAGGTTTAGATTTTCGAATTGAGATATTTTCAAAAAAATAAATGAAATAATATATATATATATATATTTACTCTCTCGCTTATATATGCTTTTATTTTATATGCTTTTAATCGTATACACATTTTCATATTAATATAAATTATATTATATATACGCATATAAGTTTAGAGATTGCAAGTTAATCTCCAATCTTATGCTATTTGTTATCTGTTAGTATTTAGTAAATATATTTTATTGGTTTTTAGACTATCTTTAAAGATTTTATATATCTTCAAAATTCTAACAGTTAGCAGACAAATTTCGAGTCTTGGGTTATTAGAACTTCCTTATCATTTTCATTAAGTGTCTACTCGTGAGATTAATGACATAATAATAATCATAATAATAATAAAGAAGTAAAATTAAATCAATTTCAAAACTTTTACTTTAATTAAATTCAGTACAATAAACCACATGCCATAAAATAAAACATATGACCATATGTATACTACATTATTTAATTTATTACTTTGTTGTGGGAACTTGGAACCTATATATTGGTAAAAATTTAAATTAAGAGCATATAATCTATCTATATATTTATAATACTAACTAAGTGGTGAGTTAATTTTTCCCGCTTAAAATTGGCATTTTAAGGGAATTAAGAATCTCATATCATAATGATGTCAAGCTGATGTGGTTAATATCTCGTTTATTTTTCTATTTTTATTTTCGTTCACCCTAATAACAACCTAAATATATTTATAATACTAATTAAGTCGTGGGTTAATTTTTCTCACCTAAAACTGGTATCATAAGGGAATCAAAAATCTGATGTCATGATTATGTCAAACTGATGTCACTAATGTTTTATTTATTTTTCTGTTTTTAATTTCGTTCACCAAAATAATAATCTATATATTTATAATATTAACTAAGTGATGGGTTAATTTTTCCGTCATAAAACTAACACCCTAAGAAAATTAGGAATCTGATGTAGATGATGTTAAGCTGATGTCGTTAATATCTCATTTATTTTTTTATTTCCATTCACCCTAATAATAATATATATTTATAATACTAACTAAGTAGTGGATTAATTTTTCCCGCATAAAACTGACATCTTAAGGGAATTAAAAATCTGATATCAGATGATATCAATCTGATATCGCAAATGTCTCATTTATTTTTCTGTTTTTATTTATTAGATAAAACTAACTAAGTGGTGGGTTAATTTTTTAATTTTGCATAGCAAATTTTAGTAATCTATTTATCTGCTCACTTTAATCTCTTTTTTCCTCTCAAATTTTCATAATTTTGTTTATTACATCTTTTAATTTTACATAGTAATTTTTAATCATCTTTTAGTTGTTAAGGCAAAACTATTGCCCTTTAGACGTGCTTTAGACTTCAATTAACTAATTAAGTGTATCAATCAAATTCTTAATTATTTCTTTCCTTTTATATTTGAATAATCAAAGCAACTTTCAGACCGCCTAATCAAGTAAGTATACAAGTAACTCTATATATATTGCAAATATGTATTTGCTAGCAATCAATCAATTAACATAAAATATCAATTTTGGAAATAGTTACATATATTTTTCTTTTAGTTAATTTTTAGTTCGAGTGATCTGGTTGATGAATATATATCACTTTTATTTTTTATTGTTTAATTAATTATTTGCTACTTTAGTTTATTTTAGATGTGTACATGTGTTTCCCGTACAACACACAGGTAGATTAGCTTGTGGTACTTGATGATGATAATTTAAAACAAAGACAAAAAATTCTTTTAATTTTTTTAGAGTGGAAAGTGTTTAACATTAAGTCACTTACTGTTTAAAATTAAATCAGTTTCAAAACTTACTTTAATTTAATTCAATGACATAAACCATATGTTATAAAACATATAACTCTATTTTTGCTGCATTTCTTAATTTATTATTTTTTGTGGAAACCTACATATAGATAAAAATTTAAGTTGAGGAGATATAATAATATTTAGTGATGATGATTTAAAGCAAAAATAAAAAATTCTTTTAATTCTTTTTAGAGTGAAAAGTAGTTAAAAATTAATGTTAATAGTAAATCATATAGAATTTATCATTTATTGTAATATTACTTCCCTTGGGTCTTTCATAATAAGAGGATATATACTTTTAGATATATATAATTTTTAGAATGGATTTAGTGAATATTGATTTCTTTAGAGAATGTATGATAATATATGAGGAAATGCTAAAAATAAATTTTTTAAGAATATATGATAGAGAATGAATATGGTGAAGAATTTATTTTGATAAATAAATACTATCTACACTCTAAATGTTTCTTAGAGTTCTTACACTATACTTATTGAACAAAGATATGTGTGTATGATAATTTTAAAGTTACATAAATTTTGTATGCTCTCTTTTCCATGATTTCTTAGTTTTCATATACAACTTGAAATTAAATTCATATTAAAAAATTTCTCATTAATTCTCATTTTTATTAGTTTAAAATATTATTCATGAATAATAATTTAATTAGTTTTGTGTCCAGTGAAAGAATTGTAGATAATAAAATTATGATTATTAGTAACATGTGTATATGAATAAGTAATATACAATAAAATTGTGATTATTTGGTTCTTTAAATTATCAAGCATTTTGGCTAATTATTCTATTCTATACAACGCACGGATATACAACTAGTTTATGTACTAATACCCCTTCCAAAAAAATTAAATAAATACCCTTCCTTGGAATTTCTCTAATTATTATATAAAAAATTGATGGTTAAATTTTAAATTAAAAAACAATTATAAAATCTTTTACCAATTATATCTATTTGTTTTCATAGATATATACTTATAGAGTTCTAAAGAAATTTCATATATAAAATATAACTAAATTATGCTTGTCAAGCTTAATATTATAAAGAAACTGAAAAACACAACCTGCATGAAATTAATGTGTATCGTATATTTGGAAGTAGCATATAATCAATTCTTTATTTTGTTGACATAGTTTTAAATTCTTGTTCTTATTCCATCGATATCTCAATGAATCAATAATTTTTTATTAATTTTTATTTTTTTATTTCCTTTAAATACAATAAAACTCAATAGCATAATTCTATATTTAGTTTCACACCCATGCATTTACAGGCATACTACATATGCTTCACAACTGTGTGTTTTATGGACATATTATAGTGACAAAGTAAAATATAATAGAGTAGGAGAACATAAAATAATGAAATTATACAATCGAACAAAGTAAAATTGAAATTCATTAGGTAAATATGAGATATATCTAACCAAAATGTGATAGTAGATATAATCCCAAAAAAATATTAAATTACATGATTAAAAAGAAAAATATAATAATAATGATAATCTTGAAATCTCGATTGATATATTATCTATTTTCATGTAATTAAAATTCGTTAGGCAAATATAAGATATATTTAACAAAAAATCTTATATATAGATAGAGTCTCAAAATAAAAATATTAAATTAAATAATTAAAAGGAAAAGTAAAATAATTGAACCAATATTTTTTTATTAATTCCTATTTTTTATTTCCTTTAAAGATAATAACATCCGATATTATAATATATATTTGTTTCACATTCGTGCATTTCACAGACACAATATGCTTAACACTCGTGCGTTTCACGGACATATTATGTTGACAAAATAAAATATAATGGTGTAGGAGAATATAAAATGTTAAAATTACACAATCGAATAAAGTAAAATTAAAATCCATTAGGCAAATATGAGATATATCTAATGAAATTATAATATATAGATAGAGTCCCAAACAAAAGTATTAAATTAAATGATTAAAAGGAAAAATATAATAATAAGAAAAAGTAATATTGAAATTAAGATTAATATATTATCTATTTTCATGTAATTCAAACTCATTAGTCAAATGTGAGATATATCTAACCAAAATGTAATATATAGATAGAGTTTCAAAATATAAATATTAAATTAAATGCTTCAGAGGAAAAACATAACAATAACAAAAAATATAATAAATGAACCTATACTTTTTTTTATTAATTCTTATTTTTTATTTCCTTTATAGACAATAAAACTTGATAGTATAATCTATATTAGTTTCACACCTGTACATTTACATACTACTATATTTAACACTTGTGCATTTCATAAATATATTATGCTGAGAAAGTAAAATATAATATATTAAGAGAACATAAAATATAATATGCACATAGAGTTCTGAAATAAAAATATTAAATTAATATATAGATAGAGTTCTAAAATAAAAATATTAAATTAATTGATTAAAAGAAAAAATATAATAATAAAGAAAAGTATAATAATAATAGAATAATGACATCATCAATTGGTTTTTTAAAGGAGCCAGACATGATAAGGAAAATTATTTTTAATTGAACTCACAATCAAATTGAGCCAGATAAACTGTTGATTAATATATATATATATATATAAATTGTGGTTAAATCTTTTCTCTATTAAATAAATTTTTGGCAAAGTGAAACACAATCTCTCAAAATTAATAATAAAATCATAAAATAAAAATCCAAAATAAGGATTATTATTGTTGTTGTCGTCGTTGCTGACGGTCGAGTTTGGGACGATCTCTAGTCAACAAGAATTCTAACTAGGAAGTTTGGTCAACAATACCATGTTGACATGGAAGTTAGATAGGCTAGATTCCGAGTTGGTATTAGGCTGAAGTATGGTTTAATAAATATATAAGACCAGATGGGGTCAGATGAGAGGTTGGTGAAAATTATAATAAACCAGTTATGACTTATTAAAATGATTCAGTTAGGACTGTCTAGGGAGACCTCAAAAGGTTGTCTCTCTTTCTTTATGTACACCCTCAGGCATATTTGTAATGCCTAATAAGATTACATCAAGATGACATTATGATTCTACTATCTATCAAGCTACCAATGAAACTTTTACATCTGTTTCTATGATCGTTTGCCACCTAGTGAGGATAAGGGCCCGCTGTAAACTCTGGTAGCCTATGTAGGTCGGCTCGGCTGACTCTACTTGGGAGGTTAGGGTTCAGCCCTCTACAGAAGCCTCATTATTCTAGGTCGTCATGTCGGCTCAACCAGTTGGTGCAGGGAACGCTTAACAAAATTAGCTGGAAGTGTCGTGTTCACGTTACCTCATGAGAAAGTGAGGTCGGCTTAGGCATGTCATGGTGGCCATAACAGCTTAGATTACACTTGGCATTTGTGCCCTTTTACTCTGATACAATCCTAACATTAATGTGACATGCATGTTTAGTTCGGTTTCTCTTTAATTAGTAAAGATTTTGGATGTCGGAGATCTGGGATAGTAGAACTAGAGTTCAGCTCGGCAGCTCCCACTGTGGTTGCTTCCATATATCTTGTGATCAGCTCGTTATGACCGAGCTGTTTTGTAGCTCACTAGTGTGGAGATCGATCGCGAACCACTAGGTCATATCGGCAGTTAGGTTGAGCGTGGGCCACTAATTATGGTTTTTACTTTGAATCGTTGACTCTACTTTAGCTCGGTCACAGCAATTATTATTATTATGATAAAAATAAAATAAAAATCCACAAAAAGAGTTGTGGCAATGTGGAAACATAGAATATGCTGATTGGATCATCTCACATGTACTAAAATGATATAATGCTAAATGTCTAGAGGTATTATGCTGCTAGAAGCTGATGTGGCGTGCTAGATGTGCGTCATCTTGCATGCCGCATCATACACTGTGATATGGCACACCTCACCGTCTGGTGGCATAATATGCGTACAGTTGGAATCGCCACAGCATTCTAATGTTATGTTCTCCAAGTTTTCTTTTATTTTCTTTTCCTTTCTCCAATCTTCAAAATTGATCTCATCCATCACCGTCTTTCCCAATCTTTCAAAAATTTCTCTCAATTTTACCAAGCCATAATTTCTTCATTTGTGTGAAATATAGTGTAGGCTTGGAAGTTGGAGCTATCACCCCCAGAGCCTTAGAGGAGCAGGAAAGTGTAGTACGGGTTGGCAACGACTAAAATGAAGTTAGTTTTACTATTTTACATGTATATGTATATATAATTTAAGAGGGTTGGGAACAACGAAAATGAAGTTAGTTTTACTATTTTACACATTTAAGGTTTGCCCTTTAAAGTTTTGCCTTCCTTGCGAGCACAAGTTGAAAAAGGCTAGCCCAGCTTGGCTGGTCATATTTGGACTTGTGCTCAGGCTCGAACTTGACTCGCCAACTTTGTGGCGACCAGTTGAGGCTCGGGCTCGGCTCACCCATTGGCTAGCCCAAGTTGAGCTTTGCTTGCTCAGCGGCATGCTAGCTCACGAGTTTTTCGGCCCACAAGCTTTTTTGACAAGTCTAATAATGTACATTGTTCTATTGAAGTTGAATAATTAACAATTAAAATTAAAATGATACAATAGGAAAATAATCTTAAATTTAATTTTCAAATAAATAAACTTTTTTAATCTTTGTGAAAATAGGAAAAGACTATATTTGTGAGACTAGTATTTCAACTATATTTTTAAAATGAAAGCAACTAAATTTCTGAGTGGATGGAAAATGAATACGGACTTATTTTTATGGGATGAATGTTATACCTTTTTCTGGTAAAAACAAGACCTTTTTCTGGTAAAAACAAGGCTGTACTCTATGCAAATTGATCAATGGTAAAGTGATCAACCACGGTCTTCATAACGGAGTTTGCTTATGTTTACAGAAAGTTGCCCAACACCCAAAAAAGAGGAGAGAGAATTTCAACAAGTATATGTCAGTTTATTTCTTCATCATAAATTATGACAGTTGATTTTCTTGGTTGACTGTTGACTGCCTATTTCATCATTTTTTTTTTTTTGGGGGAAGGGTTTGACTACCTATTTCAATGTTTCAGGTTTAAAATTTAAAATACATTAAACTCACGACCTAATAATCCATTAATTGCATTTGGAACTACATGCTGCAATAATTCCAGCGATAATAAGGTACTCCCCCCAAAAATAAATTCCAGTAGTAAATTTCGCTAAATTCCAATAAATTTCCATTGATAATAATTTCCCATATTTTTTCTTCTCTTTCCCTTTATGCGTATGAGTAATGCTATTTAATATCACTGGTGCTTGACACTATATTAAGGTAGCACTAAATGATAAATTGAATTAAGTAGATCATTTATTTATTCATTTAATTTCACTTATTATTTAATGACACATTAGATGCCACCGAGACTGGTGTTACATAGCATTATTCTATGCGTATACAATACAATTCTCGTTCATTCCTTGAATGGGGAATATAAGATCAAGAAAAGGAATCACAAACCATCCATGATTTTGGATTTATAAGAAATTCCAGTTACTGGAATGGTGACAAAGGTTGAATTTTTAAGCCTACCCACCAACTGAAACGACGTCGTGGCGTCCTTTCCCCGTCTCCAGATGCACCAAGACTGAGCAGAGCGGGAAAACAACCCCCAGGCCCAGAAGCTTCCGCTTCCAATCAAAGTCTATCTCTCTATTCGTTTGTCCAAGTTGTGTGGCTCTCTCTCTCTCTCTCTCTCTCTCTCTCTCTCTCTCTCTCTCTCTCTCTCTTCATTTGCTATGCGCACGTAATCCCTCTCTCTCTAAAAAATTTGCCAAGTATACAAGCAACTTATACGCGCATTATCATCATTTATTAAGTTTTTGTTTGATTGCATTTTTTTTTTGTGTGTTGAATTACAGAAGAAAAGAAAGAGGACGGGGGAGGATTGGTAGACGGCGGGCAGTTTATTAATCATAAGTCTCGATGACGAAGAAGGCGCCGGCGACCGTGATACCGGTGCTGCCGATGCGCCACACACTGTGGCTTGTGTGGAAGATGGTGATTATGGTGTCTATTATTCTCTGTTTATGGGCATTCTTCAAACTGCAAAAGTACTCAGAGCCACCGGCCTCTCCTTTTTCAACCATGCCTCGGAAATCTCGTGTTTTCTTTGATCGGTTTGACGGCTATCCCAAAATCGCGTTTCTTTTCCTCGCTCGGAGGGATTTGCCGCTTGATTTCCTCTGGCGCAGCTTTTTTGAGGTGAGTTCGGTTTTGTGTTGGGAATTAAAACTATTTACTGAAAATTTCCATTCGTAGTTCCCTTCAGTTTTAGTTAATCTGTTGAATTTACTCTGTGATACATCTTTGGAAGTTTCATTTCTATTCCCCCATCATTCAGTTGCATCGAAAGCATTACATTTTAAGAAACTTTATGCAAGGAGTTCTGCTATTGGGAATTTGATTTAGGTAGAAAATTCAGGCATACTTGGTTTGTTTATATTTTTACTTACCTGTGTTTCAGACAAGGAAAGAAGAATTTGTGGTGAATTTGTTTTCTGATTTTTATCCTCATTGCAGAACGCGGACAATGGAAAATTTTCTATATACATACACTCGGAGCCTGGATTTGTTTTTGATGAAACAACTACAAGATGTCCTTTCTTTTACAATCGACAATTGAAGAACGGTATTAAGGTATCTCCATCCATTTACCAATTGCTTATTCTCCGAAGTGTGTCCGCAAATTAGTAAGAAAAGAAGACGAACGATATGATAAAATTTTATCTTTGATTTAATAGATGGGAAAATAATAGAGAGAGGAGATGGCCTTTTAGAAGTTGAAGGAATCAAAATTACTGCACCATCTTCTTTGTGGAAAAATTTCAATGACTTCATGGTACTGCAGGCTCCTCCCCCTGCCCAATTAGAAATGGGACAATTGGATATGGGGGTCTCAATTATTGAGTTAAGTGGGCCTCCTATATGTACTTGTTAGTTCTTTATTGCCATGGACTACTGAACTTGGTATCCATGGAGTACTAGGTTTTGCTTCTTTCTTAAATTCAACTTAAAGGTATTACTATCTTCCCGTTTATTCCATCTAAGCATGACAGGATTGGACAAGAAGTAATTTCTCTGAGTTTTTTTCAGTACTTGCCACAAGAAAGGAAAAACAAAGTCTAAAATTCTGGCGCTGGGGCAGGGTTGTATTTTATTTTATTTTTGGTTCCAATTTGAAATAGACATTGATCAGGTGAATACTATAGCCCCTTCCAATGCATATTCAAGGGAAAGTTTTGAGGAATCTTGTTTGACATAGTAGTACTGTTAATTCTTCTGTGAGGCAAGGTTTTCTTTTTCTAATCAGGATAATAGATTGGTATTAGGATGGTGGTGTAGGTAGTTTGGGGACAAGCAAGCATGATTGAAGCAGAGAGGTTGTTACTTGATGGGGCTCTCAAGGATCCAGCAAATCAGAGATTTGTTCTCTTATCGGACAGGTTTGTTTTTGTTACAGTAAGACAACTAAAAGTGGGTCTTTTTACACGAGTATATTCATCATATCTTTAGTTGGGTTCCACTTGTGAAAGAGTTTTTGACTAATTGACCTATGATCATCCACAGGTCTTTAATTTACCCTTCAAATCAAGATATTCAAATCTCATGTATCATTAAGATAAGTAGTGATATTTGGACGAATGAGGTCGCTGCCACAGTGGTTGTGCTCTTGTGTGAAACATTATTTCCCATCCTCTAGCATGAGCGACCATAGTGATTAGAGCATAGAAGGGGTGGACAGTGCCGAGATCTTGCTATAGGATGAAGGGTAGAGAAAGAGAATCATTCCTGGCTGTGTAGAAACTTGAGCAGAAATTGATGCTAATGCATCCCATAAGCACTTGCATCAATTTTTCTGATGTCCGATCTCTAGCTTATTCTAGCTTATATAATGGACAGCTATTAAATGAGTAAATAACTGTTACAGAATTAGTAATGTGTGAATTCATGGCATGAATATTATTTACCTTTTGATTTGTATCAGAGATCAGAAAATATTTCTTTTGTTAGTTGAAATACCTATATATTTATGTTATTCAATTTTGTTCTGATCTATTCCAAGTCCTGGACACGGTTTTCTTGTCCAATACAAGCCCTACTGTTTCTCAAGCTCGTAGACACCCTTTTCCCCCCTTCAAATAAATTTTCTTCTGCCTGTACTTATCATATCAGACACTATCATTGTATTTCAGCTCTCAGCTTGCAGATTACATTGTTATAACTTTCTGTATTTTATTTCTCCAGCTGTGTCCCGTTGTACAACTTCAGCTATATTTACAACTATCTCATGGCTTCTCCAAGGAGTTTTGTGGACAGGTATATAAATGAATAAATTTATAAATGGCCTAATAGGAATCCATATATAATGGCAGGGAATTGTAAATAGGAAGAAGGATTTTTCTTTGTATTTTTTGTGTTTTTGCAATCCATATGTCATATGGATTGCATAATTAAAAATTTGTGCCAAAAATTTTGTACGCTTTGTGTTATAGTTTCCTTGATAAAAAAGACGTCCGCTACCATCCAAAGATGTCACCAGTTATACCGAAGGGCAAATGGCGGAAGGGATCTCAGGTAAAGTAAATTGATGACTGATTTGTCCTATATTATCTCAAATACACTTGAGTGACAAACACAGTAGCATTTTCTCCCTCCACACAGACACACACATGCAAGCATGAATACACTAAGAGTTGCACACGCAGAAAAATTGCTACTGTTTGAAAAATGAGTTGCCTGTTTATGAAATGGCCAGTCACTTTCACAAAAATAGCAGCTGATGAAAGATGGTCTACTCTGCTCCACACCGTGCACAAATCTAACAATTTAATTATTTCAGTGGATCACATTAATCCGAAGACATGCTGAAGTTATCGTAGATGATGAAGTTGTCTTTCCCGTCTTCAGGAAGTTCTGCAAGGTATGTTATGAGTCACATAATGAAACTTTCTTTAAGTTAGCCGTGCTTTATTCTAGATCGGTGTTGGTGAGCTGTCTTTGGAAATATCTAATTTCTTTTTTATCCCCTAATATTACTAATTATGGTTGTAAACTCTATTTTTACTGAAGTTGGGTTTACATAGTTCAGTATTCTGATGTTAGTTAATCACATATTTTCTTTAGTTTGGCCTAGTTATCCATTCTACAGAAGAAAGTTGATGATTCCTATGCTTCCTGCTTATTCATGGTCTCCTCCTCCCTTCTCTCTCTCCCCCCCCTCCCCCACCCCCCCAACATCCTGCACACTTGAAAAGAAGAAATGGTGTCTTTTCTATTTTATTTTATTTTTTATATCTCGGCTTGAAAATCCAACCCTGAGATATTAGTATTTGCTATAAAAAGGGAGAAATGGTTGACAAAATGGTTTGCTAGTGAAATCAATTGGCTAGTTTTGAATGTAAGTCTGCTTTTTAGTGATGTTATTGAACTAAACTCATAAAATTTAAATGCTTTGCAGAGACGACCGCCAGTAGATCCCAATATTGGCAAGAAGAATCTTGTAAGTTAACCTTTTTCCCTGTTCTGATATGCATACAAAATATCTCTTAAAACCACCTATGGATTTCATAATTGTTAATTTGTTATGTTTATTTTTTCCATCTCTGATTCTCTATGATTGATAAGCTGATTATTCTTATTTCTCATCCGTTTACCAAACTTACGGTCATATCTGATTTACTGATTTCGGCTATTGGTTGCAGAAACTTCAGAAACAGCACAACTGTATCCCAGATGAACATTATGTCCAGACCTTACTTGCAGTATGTAAATATTTTATAATATAAGTAACCCAAATTTTTTTCTTGCGTGCCACTGTAGTTTCTCTTGGTTTGGTTGAATTTCTTTTTTCTTTTTTTTTTTTTATTAAAAAAGAAATCATGGTGTAGTGGCCTTCCTGTAATTAACGATTTAGCATAAATTCTTGTCAAGTTTTGAATTATTTGGCAATTCTTCTTTCCTTTGTCTTATTGGTAGATGAATGATCTTGAAGCTGAACTTGAACGAAGAACAGTGACTTACACTGTATGGAACCAATCTGCAACAGCAATGGAAAATAAAGGTTGGCATCCTGTTACATTTGGCTATTCAGATGCGGGGCCAGAACAGATAAAGAGAATAAAGGTGTGCAGATTACATCTCTCTTTTTTCAGTTTTATACTGAACAATAATTTGCGGTTTTTGGCATTGGAGATAATAATTCCATAACCAAGGCAATATGACAATGGTTCTGCTCAAGTATCTATGTCCAAACTTAAGATTTCTATTTATAGGTTTTTGAACTAAAAGTTATATTATTTGTCAGAAGTTGAAAAGTAAGTTACTTATCTTAACATGAATTTACGAGTTTCTCTCAGAGGGATTTTCTTTATTGAATCGTCCATCATATCTAAATATGTCAGAAACAGACTTATTTTTACTCCTTTCTTAAGTTTAACCAAACATGATAAAGAATTCTTTCCATCATCGCATTGAGTATGCCAACCTTGTGTGTCATCCATGACTGCTTTCTATTTTGACGATATTTTTCTGGGTATTTTATTTTCCTATTTTTCTGCTTTCTATTTTGACGTTATTTTGACATGGCTGTTTCCATTATTTTGCAGGATATCCGCAATGTATACTACGAGACTGAGTACAGAAGTGAGTGGTGCAGGAATAATTCTACATCTGTTTCCTGTTTTTTGTTTGCAAGGAAATTTTCTCAAGGAGCTGCCACGCGCCTTTTAAGTCAAGGAGTGGTTGATAACTCTGACGTTACTTCGTTACTCGTATCTCCACCGTGATTTTGCCTGTGGCCCAAATCTTGGCGAAAGCTTCAACTCTCAACTTGTAGCGGAAAATTCTTTTTGGAATATTTAACATCAGGGCACGGAATATATTTTTAGACCAAACAAATTAGGGAAGTTACAAATATAGATCAGGGTAATTAGTTTACAGGAGATAATAGTTTCACACTGATATTCATACTGCACTCACCAGAAAACCTTTTAGGATGGTTCTTGTAAGAAAAAGAAACACCTCATGTTTGTATGATCATGGTAGCATAATAATTCCTTAAGTTGCCTTCTTGGCATGTGAATCATAATAAATTGTTGTATTCTCTTCTTTTGATGGGCAATTACCTTTGTGATGAAAGATTATCTGGGTGCGATGATCTTTAATGAGGGACCATTTGGCGGCTACCGTGGCTTAGTCACTTTCAGTAAGGTCATAGAACATCTCTAATATAAAGTTAAGGTGGAATGTCTTACGCGATGAAAGAGATTGAGAGACAAAAGGAGAGAAAAATTGAGTGGAAAGAGAGGGAAAAGTGAATAAAGAGAGGGAAATTTGAAAAAAAAAAAAGAGAGAGACAAATTTAAAAAAAATAATAATAAAATAATAGTGGAGAGGGTAAAGAGAAATGTAGTTATATGAGATGTCACTTCATACGATAAAGAAAAAATAAGATAAAAGATATTAAAGTGATTAATTAAAAGAAAATAGAAAATATATGAAATTTATTAATTTTGTGTGTATTTTTCTCCTGTTGAATATTTAGTCAATGTATTCCACATTGACTTTGCATGATAGATGCTCTTGGGGTTCAAAATTCATTTATTTGTTACCTTGAACATCAAAGGTGGTCTTCCCTCATTGGGGAAAGTGGGTTAGTGGATAATGTCACATCCAATTGGATGGTCGCATAATGTCCTCCAGGAAAAGACAATTGATAAAGAGTCTTACTATCTGTTAGTAACTATTCAAGTAATTTCTCTAAAAAATAAGCTAAATTTACCATCTTATCATTAATTTTTTTTCTTTTACACAATGCACATGCGTAAGTTTGTGAGTTTATCTTATTTTGTAAAAAATTAGCTACAAAGAGTATTTTCCACGATCTTATTATAAGATTTTGTTCTTAGTGATCTCGGCAAAAGTCAAGTGTGAAGGATGGATAAATTATGAACTACAAACTTCTTAGAGCTTGTTAACTCGGCCAGTCTTGAGAGTTTGAATACCATGTGTAATAACGTAAAATGATGCCTTTTCATTTAACTAAAAACTATATATTAGAAAAAGTATATAAATCATACTCCAGTAATAATATTTCATATTAAAAACGTCATTTTTTATGGTGCTCCTTTCATTTTCTTAAAAAGGCTTTGGCTTTTTGGTATGGCTGTATTTTTTCCCTTTCATACTTTGTGTAGTAATGACAGAATAAAACTTCAAATGTGGGCTTTGTTCTTTATCTTGTTCTATATCTTTAAACAATAAAATACATAATTTGGTAAGTCTATAACTTTTTTAAAAACCTTTCTAAAAATCGTGTTCCAATAATATCTAAATTTTTTAACAAGTGAAATTATAGAAATTCTAACGTTACACATTACACACAAAAATAATGATAATAAATAAAGGGCTTTTAAAATGTTGAGGTCTTGTGCGATTGCACAACCTGCACGCCTTCATAGCCGTCTATACTTGTTAATTTTAACTAGAGATTTATTTCCCGAAGAATGTAAATTTGTTTAAATTCAATCAACATTGCTCCCTAGCTAGGACCATATAAACAAATGTAAGAACACAGATCGGGTGGCATAAACTTGTAATGAGATACTCAAATAGGTTAATTTCACAAAAGGTCTTCAACTTTTGAGTTTAGAATCGAATAGGTCCCCAACCCTTTTTTTCACTCGCTTAAGTCTCCAACATTTGATAAACGCGCACAATAAACCCCTATTGTCACTGTTCCCTCAACTTTTCATATAAAATGACTAAACTTTTTATATAAAATGATGATTATGCCCTTTAACCTTTTAATTTTAAAAACAAAACATTTAAAAATATTAAAAATAATAAAAAAATTTAAAAAAAAAACAAAACACCCACCCACCCCTTCCCCTCCCAAGAGGGCCGCCGGAAATGGCTGCCAGAGCCATTTCCGGAGGCTAAAAAGCTGCCGGAACCGGCAGGAAACTGATGCCGGTGGGTGGATCCCCCCATTTTGGGCAACAAAATGGGGGGTTTGGCTGCCGGAATGGCAGTGCAACCCCCAATTTTACTGCCCAAAAGGCGCAGTAACTGTAAATTGCAGACACTGCATGAGCATCAAGAGAAATTAGCAGAATTATTATATGATTATTAAACTTGGGGAGAATTTCTGATAATCACCAACAAATTTGCGACTTGATCCTCATTTGTGGTATTTGATCCCTTCCATCTCGAATTTCAATTCTTTACTTGGTAAGGTTGATCTTATTAGGACACATTAGAATCGAACTCGAAATCTTCTAGTTCGGAGGTTAATGCCAGCTGCCTAATTCCGTAGGTCAGGTTTCTCAAAACCGTTGCTATTTCTTCATATTGAGGATGTGAACTGTGAGGAGAGAAAAACGTGGTGACCGTACCGTGCATTTCAATATAACTCCAACCTGGCAGTTTCCTTAAGCCAAGAGATCTCATTTGGAGCATTGCTTCTCCAACCCCATCCCATTTGGCCATTGAGGCAAAGCTGCGAGCCAGTTGCACATATTTACCAGCATCTGCAGGCTTCAACTCAGAAATTTCTTTGGCAATAATTTCCCCGAGCTCTACTTTGCCATTTGCTCGACAAGCATCCAATAAGATGCCTAGAACATCCTCCATTGGCTCGG
>CAVNYN010271457.1:0-33358 GCA_963692815.1 Nyctanthes arbor-tristis
GCAAAGCTGCGAGCCAGTTGCACATATTTACCAGCATCTGCAGGCTTCCGATCTCAGAAATTTCTTTGGCAATAATTTCCCCGAGCTCTACTTTGCCATTTGCTCGACAAGCATCCAATAAGATGCCTAGAACATCCTCCATTGGCTCGGGGAACATCCTCTTGTAAAAATCAAATGCATCTTCTACCCTACCAGCCCGGCAGAGGAGATCAACAATGCATGCAGAGTGTTCAAGCTTTGGTTCAACTTTATACTCATTTTTCATTGATTCAAAAATACTCATTCCCTGGTTGACAAGCCCATTGTGACTACAGGCATAGAGAACTGATAAGAACAAGACATCATTCGGTGCAAGTCCAGCCTCTAGAAACTTTGAAAACATTTCTAAAGCAATCTCCCCTTTGCCATGACTACCATATCCAGTAATAATCGTGCTCCATGAAGCCATATCGTGCCGTGGCATCCTATCAAAACACTTTCTAGCAGTGTCTAAGTCACCACATTTGGCGTACATATCAACCAAAGCTGTGTCAATCATGATACATGGTCCAAGATAGTTCCTAATAACAAAATTGTGAATCCACCTTCCTTGCTGATATGCCCCAACGGAAGCGCAAGCTTGGAGAAGAGAGATGAAAGTTATTGAATCAGGAATTTGCCGCACTCTCCTCATTTCATCAAAGAGATGCAACGCTTTATCTAAATCGCCGTTCTGTGCATAACCAGCAACTATTGCATTCCAGGTGACAACATCTCTTTCTGTCATCATCCAGAAAACAGCATAACTCTGTTCTAAACGACCACATTTTGCATACATACTAACAAGAGAATTCTGTGTATGGATATCTGCTGCCATTCGCTGCCTTAACATGTAGCAATGTAGCATAGTGCCTAGTCTAATAGAACCCAACTGACCACAGGCTGCAAGAACACTAGCTATAGTCGAATTTGATGGTATTAACTGCAAAACCATCATCCTTCGAAACACTGTCAATGCTTTGTCTGCACAATTATTCTGTACAAGTCCTGAGATCATTGCTGTCCATGAGACAGCATCCCTATCACCCGCTCTCTCAAAAATTTTTAAAGAACCATCCAAATTCCCACACCTTGAGTACATAACCAAAAGTGATGTTGCAACATGTTTATCTAGCTGAAAACCAGATGCTACTATCTGCCCATGCAAAATTTTTCCCATATCAACACTACCGTCTCTAGCAACCGCAGAGACCAATGATGCAAGTGTCTGCTGATCAGGCACTAGATTTTCATCCTTCATTCTGTGTAAAAGCTTTAACCCATCACTAAGATCCCCTAACACACAATAAGCGTTAATCAAGCTATTCCAAGAAACAATATCTTTATCATGTAAGGATTCAAATAATTCCCTGGCATCTCCTACCATTCCACACTTAGCATACACACTTAACAAACAATTCATCAATATTACATCATAATTAAGAGCAGTTTTGATCATGCGAGAATGCAAAATATCCGCATGGACTCTGTCATAAACCCCACAGAGCATAGTCAAAATGGTTACTGAACTGGGCTGAATCCCTTCATACTGCATGGAATTATACGACAAGAATGCACTTTTCATATCACCACAGCGAGAATAGCACCCAATGATTGCAGTCCACGGGACAATATCCCTACTGGGCATCATAACAAACACCCTTTGTGCATAATGGGCGTTCACGAACTTCGCATAAAAATTGATCAAAGTGCAGGAAATATAGGGGTCCTCAGAAAACCCATTAACGATACTTTGTTGGTGAAGTGAAATCCCGAGATGGAAGTGGTTAAGCGAATTGCAAGCTTTAAGAAGTGGAGGGTATGTGAAGGCGTCCGGACGAACGGTGGGAAACTTAAGCATCGAAGTGAAGGTAAGGAGGACTTCCCGGTGGAGGCCTTGGGCGGAGAGACGGTGAATGGTGGCATTAAACGATGTTGCGGTGATGGGTACAACGGTGGTCATTGGGGGAGGCGGTTTTGGAGGGTGGAAGAAGTGAGGTTTTAGCTTGTTCAACTCTCATGGTAACTCCCAATAATTTTGAAGGTCAGTTCTTTGAGTTTATATAGCATCAATCAAACTTTCTTACAGCATTTTGCAAATTGCAAAAGGACGAAATTTTTTGCAGACATATTAGTTCAGGCTCATTGTGTTTCACTTGAATAATAATAATGCCCAACCATCATCCCCCGGGAAAGTTTTGGCCTTTGAAAAAGTGTTGAGGTCAAGAAGTTTAAGTATCAAGCGTACTAATGTGTGATATAAAAGAGTCATCAATACGTAATAAAGCATAAGTTGTGATGAAACGTAAAATTCAAGTTTTGAAGATAAACGTGAGCTAAACGTCGCATAAGTAAAATACTAGTTTCAACAAGACCACTTAAAGAATGATAGTCTACTTTGAATTTTCTCCCCTGTGAGTGTGGGGCCCACCCCATTGTGAGAGCTTTCAGCCGGGTTGTCATCTAGGTGAGTAGACCGGAGTACCTCTAATGATGCGAGGTTAGTTAAGGGATTTCAAGTGGAATAAAAGAACATCTAAACCGAGAGGACTTGACTAGGTGGAGATGGAACACTGCTTTGGTGACTTATGTAACTTACTGATCATTGAATAGGTTTGTGTCAAATATGATTGTCCTGCCAAGCTCCTTTTGCTCTTGGCTTTTTGCTTCGTAGAGTTATTCTTTGGGCCAAATCAATAGAGACACGAGGTGAATGATTTCCATTGAAAAAAGACGAAAACTTTCACCTGGGCGCGGGCACCAAGGTGACGAAAACTTAATGAAAAAGATGCACAAACTTTTTACAACTGTGACAATAGACATAGTTTAAATGACATCTCAAGTCTCAATTTGGAACTTTCATTAATCAGAATTATCATGAATACCATTCAAGAACCCCAAGTCCTGACAAACAAATCTCATGAATATGTTATGTTTCTTGCAATCATATTCTGAATGAATGCAAATTCTCATGAGGAAAACTGATTTTAAAAAAGAAAAAAAACACACACACACAAAAAAAAAAGGGGGGGGGATTTTTCAATAAATCCGAAGAATTTGTGTGCTGCTGATATTAATCAGCTGTAGATGAAGAGATGAATGAATCTAATGAATATCAGTCCATTTGTTGGTTTCCAGAGCCAAAGCAAAGAAAGCCAGAACTCCCAATGTAACACCATAAAACCACCTCCATTTACTGATTGCTGCAGGATTCTGATTGTTCATCCCTTCAAATATATTTGCTATAATAACAACAATCAGGGCATATCCTATGAGATTATGATATATCACCCAGTATTTGCGGTATTCATGTCCTTCGTTCGGCTGCAAGCACAAGGCTAACAACTGAAAAATGTAAGTAAAAGCCTCAGGAAAGTGACTAAAATTCACTGTCCATTATTATCGGTCTAAATTAAGATCTTACTTGTAACAAGGCAAATGCAAATATTATGGTACCAAGAATTCCATGTATGCTTAAACTGGTTTCTTTAGCGGCACTCTTGATGGCCAAACCGAGTCCCCATCCAAGTGCGCCAAGAAGAATGCCCGATAACTGAGACATCACATGAAGAGTGTACCAATCATTGCACTTAAATGACAGTTTCTTGAAATACCTTGCGATTATCACCCCGACTGGCATAAGAATTCCCCACCCTATTATATTAACAGTTCCATGAACCTGTTGTCACAAGGTGATATGAGATCAATTTCACATACAAGAAACATAGGACAAGAAGTAATGATCAAGCTCTTACAGTTCTTAAATTCCTATGATGATGAGATATGTGTCCACCCCTCCAAGGCCTAAAAGAGTCACTTGTCCCTCCTTCGTTTGTGCTCTCGAGAGCAATGGAATGGTTTTTCTCCTCTTTTTCTGGGTGAGTTTCTTGATTTATGAGAAGTAACTCTTCATCACGAGAAGGTGTTCTGGAATTGACAAAGGGCGAATACCAGATTATGCATAACATTACAAGACCAAGGGAAATCGTAGATGATGGTCTCATATTAACTTATTCTGAGACTCTGTGTATGAGTGTATCTGCCTTTTGAAATCTGGGAACAGAACTATCAGATTCCAAATAGTTGCATAAAGCGCAAAGCTCAAGATTTTCATTTTGCAGTAGTGAAGCATTTGGTATTTTTAAGTACCATTGGCTTTGTAAGAATATATTCCTTTCTTTGTAGATTGGAACAGCATTCTTCAAGTACTCTTTTAGCATATAAACATAGACAAATTTTATTCCAATCTTCAGCATCTTTTTTCTTTTCTTTTTCTTCTATTCCCAAATTCAGTCCCTACTGTCTAAGAGCAATCCCTCCTTTTTTTTTTTCCTGTACCCTTTTTGGCTTCTTCAAATAGAAAGAATGGCACTGCCACATTCAAGAAAACTTTCGGCTCAAATTCACCTCCTTTATGAACAAAGAAGTTCTCGTAAACTAAAATGGACTAGCATGAAATTGGAATGACAGATTAGTCTAAGTTATACTATCTGCTATTAGCTACTCTGTGCATGTATTAGATTGCCTTAATATTTTGAATAAAATTTATGGGGGTTGGGTTTGAGAGAGCACTCAGTCTCTTTCCTAATTCCTTCTCCTGTTTCCTTCATGGAGGGGTACAGATCCTCTGGTAATCAGCAAATGTCTTCATCTTCAATCAACTGTTTCCTTCCGCACAAGAAGATCTTTCAGTAATTTTGAAGCAGTCACTTGAATCAAGACAACCCAGAAAAAGCAATACTTGCAAATTCATTTTCCTATTGTCAACTATCCCTCACTCTATAAATTTCATTCTTTTCAATTTGCCACTCATTCTCATCTTCCCTTCTGAGTAATACTCTTACCCCCATGGCCATGAAATCCAGAGCCCATATTTTCGCACTCTTTTTTCTATCATCAACCATTATTGTATCATCATCATCGATGACTGATCAAGCTGAAGATCATACAATGAACCATGAAACCGAAAAACTGATTTCCTTGAGAGGAATAAGCTGGTTTCTTGCGCAGAAAACTCTGCCGGCTAATTATACTTGTAATAAATTTCCAAGAGTTTGCAGCCTTAAGGGCAGTGCCGGACCGGATTGTTGCAAGAAGAAATGCGTTAACATAAAGACGGAGAGATTAAACTGCGGGATGTGTGGATACAAGTGCAAGTATTCGGAAATTTGCTGTGGAGGAAAATGTGTAAATTCTTCTTTTGATAGAAAACACTGTGGAGGGTGTCTTAACAAGTGCAGAAAAGGAGAGCTCTGTGCCTATGGGATGTGTAGTTACGCATGAAACTTGAGACATTCAAAAAAACCGGTCTAACTCGATTATTTGCATCGAATAGATTAATGGAATCAAACGCGATTCATCCTAATTACATAGTCGAGGTTAAAAAAATTTATTGTATTCATTTCATTCTCTAATGCACACTTTTGTACAAGTTCTTATTTTTCTTAGCGACGAAGAGAAAATGGTATGAACTGGACAATTTCAGTCAAAGAAGTTATTAGAAACGATAGACGCAAAATCTAATCGCTAACAGTTCGTGTAAAAAATGCTAGTCACAAGATCGAAACTTTTGAACATTATTCCTAGTGATTTTGAATCTGTTTTCAAAAAATTAAAATATTATCGGTATATAATGTATGGTCAACGGTTTTTTGGGCATGATTCATAAGTTCTAAAGGCACCTAGCCGTGTAAAATGACCTAATAAAAAACAATTCCATTGGAAACGGTCGATTTCATTTGAATCCAATATTTTCTAGAACTAAATAAGTAAATATTTGGGTTACAGGTATTTCTTTAGTTGAACGATATCAACCATTAAAATGAGAATATAAAATTGATCTTTTACATTTAAGAAAGGAGTAAAAAGCGACATGTGTAGTTATTGTACGAGCAAAAATGAGAATATAAGATGATACTATTTCTTTGAGTGCCTAACTTTAGTTAAATATTTTGACTTCATATTATGGCTGTTGAAATAAGACTACTCCACTAACAATACATTAGCCTTACTTAAAATAAATAATAAATAAAAATAAACAATACATTAGCCTATATATACTCAAAACCTTCGCTTCAAATCTCCATTCTTATTTCACTTCTTCAATTCTCATAAATCCCTCAACACAAAAAGCCATGGAGTCCTTAAAGATTGTGTTCTTGCTAGCAATGGTGGTGGCCTTAGCCCTTACTCTTTTGGTTTCAGCATCATCGAAGGGCGAGAACTCATTTCTCGATGGTGAAAATGAAGAAAACAATGAAAATTTCTCGTCACTTCGTGGGGCAAGCCGTTTTCTTGCTCAGAAACCGCATGACATGATGACGTGCAACAACTATCCTAGGATCTGTCGAATCAAGGGTAGCCCTGGACCTGATTGTTGCAAGAAAAGATGTGTCAATGTGGCTAATGATAGACTCAATTGTGGGAAATGTGGGAACAAATGCAAATTCTCAGAAATTTGTTGCAAAGGGAAGTGTGTGAATCCTTTGTTTAACAAAAGACACTGTGGAGGTTGCAATAACAAATGCAAGAAAGGAAGTACATGTTTCTATGGGATGTGTGGTTATGCATGAAAATTTGTCAGATGCTGTTAGAAATTTTTTTCTTAGTTAATTAATTCATCTAAACAAATAAATAAAGCAAACCCTATTGGATATTGCCTTTTAATTAATTAATTATTATGTAATAAAGTGTTGTATTTATACGATAATTGTACAGTTCTATGTAATCAACTCTATGAGTCTTTCTAGTAAGTTGTTTAACAAAAAATTAAGTAAAACCCACGTGTATAAATATACTAGTGCAGCACATGCTTTGCATGTGTTCCGTTTTGCTTTTGCTCAAATCCGCATGGATTTTATAACTAGCTGTGTTGATTTATGATTAGTGTAAATTGTGACAGTTTTAGAGCAATTGTGACGGTTTTAGAGCTTAACATATGCTTGTCTCTTTAAAACATAAGCAAAGAGAACACCTAGTTAGAAAACTAAACAAGATATAAACATTGAGCATTGAAAGTAAGTTCTATGAAAACATTTAGTGTTAATACATCAACATAGCAATAATGCCATATGCCAACTCTTGAACTGATCTAACAAAATGTACAAAACCTCCAAATGTTGATGGTCAATTCTCTATCCTTTCACAAAATTTTAGATTCTACAATAGATGAAAAATACATTTAAGATTGCAAATTGAAACTAAGAAATTAAAAAATTGATGTAAAAGCTTCTAGGTTCCAAATATTTTAGTACATGTAGAAAACAAAAGACAATGGTGTTTATCCGTTAAACTCATAAAATTAATCTTAATTTCAGCCACATAATTTTGTGGAAAGCGCCAATACATGTAACTGCTATTCAATTTTTTTTTTTTTTTTTGATAGGTACATGAATAACAATTAGAAAGACATTGAAAAATAGAGTGAAAGAAGGAAGATGTAAAGAATTCATACCTAGTAAGGAATATAAGTATCTTGAGTAGCAATGATTCTTTTGTAACAATGAGTCAATCATAGTTAGTAAGGAATATAAGTACCTTGACTAAGTAATAATGTCTACCGATGTTTTATTCACCACAAGGAAAGAAACTCTCAATTTTCCCCCCTTTTCTTCAGAATGTAAGCTAACAAAATGGTGGAACTCATGCATACATATAAGATATGACAAACTCATAATTTATAAAAATCACCTAAAGAATAAAATTTGGTTAATACTTAATTCTATCCCAAGAAAAGAACCAAAAGAATCTTACATATAGATACAAAATTCTGTCCCCTCATACATGAATAGCATTGAAAGTTAATAATTTCATTCGTAAGAAAAATGAAAATGATTTCAAACGAATCACAAGACTTTGATAATTCCACTGTATTGTCTAACCCTTTGACGGAGAGTTAAAAGAAAAATTTTTGATTAAATAAAGGTATTACCTAAGCACAGGCTACCAATTTTCCAGAGCCTAAAATGCATCTTCTCATGACCATCATATTCTTCCACCATGTTCTTCCTGAACATAAGCTTGCACATTAAGGACTAAATAAATATCTAAAATATAACATTGAAAACTCATCATAGTCATATACAATAAGCAATTTTAACTGAGAAACATAATTTGAATCCGTAATGTGACATTTTGTCCCAAGTTAAATTTGGAGAATATGGATGTTTAAAGCAACTAGTTTTGCTAGCTGTGATAATTAAAATGCAAAATTAGTTTAGATTAGAAATGGAACATAATGATGAGCAACTTATTTGGAAGGTGCAAACTTCAATTCATTTAGAGCTAGCAATTCATTCAAGATTTCTAGCATGGAAAATTTATGCAACTAATGATAATTAGAAAGAATGCTCACCACAAGCTTCGTGTTGTGTGCTCTCTTTAACATTAAAGAGCCAAGTTGATTCTGCAGTGCGTCTCCTAATGGGGCACATGATAGGGGAATATATAATCCAAATTAAAGGAAAATAACTGCTGTCATGAACATTTTGCTCATACAATTTGATAAATGTTGTTATCCTATAAATGTAATTTCCAATAAGATAAAAATCATCCTTTAAACCTACAACGTTAATTCAGGAACTGTTATAGGATAACTAGTAAAAATTCATCTCTTTGATCTTACGTCTATTAATCAGCCCTACTACAGCTATCTACAAGTTTGATCACACAAACATTGTCCATTTTGATGCTTTTCAATCGGCACAAGAGAACCTTGGATAAAGAAGTTACCTGTAAACTATGGGAATTTCCATTGTCTGGATCTTTCATTATCTGCAGCACTCAAAAACAATTAGAAACCAGTAGAAACTAAGCATTTGTTGAATAATAAGCAAGCAATCGGCAATAAGAAAATTACAATGGAGTTGCAACAGTGGTAGCACACTTCCGTTAGCTTATAGACTACGCTGAATGCCTTTAATTTTTAAGAACAAAATAACCTTGTACATGCAATTACCCATATTTACTTAAATAAACAGAGAAAATATCGACAATGTTTTGATTGAAAATTAGAATTGGAAAGCCAAAACCCAAGACAATGATACAATCCCTTCAATATTTCAAATTCTAATAGGAAAACAGAATAATAAGCACCCATAAAGTGCATAAACAAAAAGAAAAATTATGTATAATACCTTTCATAAAATATGACAACGGATTTGCAACTCACTAAAATTCAATCTTGAGTAGAGAAATTGAGAGCAAGAAAAAGAAAAGATAAAACCACAGGCCTATATGTGACAAATCTAATCATCTACTTCTAGTTTTCTCAAATTCCATATTAAACAAGCAGCAAACACAGAAATTACAACTAAAAAAAGGAAAAATAATACAGAAAGATTTAGCATACTCCTATGTGGATCTCCCAAGTCCTTGGTAATTCTTCAACGGACCCACGCAATTAATTTAAAGCAAAAACGAAATTAAATAAATTATTGAAGACACATAAAATAAAAGGCTGTTGACTTTTGCAAAGGAAATCATTGGCAAACAGAGATAAGCAACCACCCTATACAAAACATCCCGTCCCTGTTAGCCTCATTCTTAGAAAGTTTGAGATATGTTGAACAAGCAAGCTTTGAAAGAAATAAACTTCGGTGTGAGGCTCAGCTCTGCAAATAAACATGCAAAGAGACTGAGACACCGCTATGACTGCATAGAACCTAATTGCATATGCAAGAAAGAAACATAACTCTGTAAATTTCCCTTCTTACAAAGCCATCCAGCTTAGCCGCCCCAAGATACGGGGTCCGATCCCCACGCCGGACGCAACTCGAAAAACATAATCATCACAGCCTACACATAGAATTAAGATGAGCAGCAGCAAAACGTTAGGATGTATGTACACAAGAAGATCTATAGAAATCAATAGAAATTGATGTAAAAATACGTTTAATTGGCGCAACAGTTTACCAAATCGACAAATCAAACAGCCAAAATAAAGTCAGACCCAACCCCAGACCTCCAAATCTGAAACGAAAAATAGGAAAGACACCACAACAATCAACAGGGGCCAAAAAAAAAAAAGTGAAACCAGGAACAGACCTCCAAAGCCGAATACACTGTAGAAAAAACAACGAAATATTTAGAGAGGGAAAAAATGCAAAAGAAAATGAGTGTGGCGAAACCGTAAGCACAAGAGAAGAATTTCCCAGGCTGAATGATTGAGGTAGGCAAATTCACAATTAGCAAGTAGCAATTGAGAAATCTGTTCATTACTTGTACAAGGGTAAAAAAGGAAATTGATAGAAAAAAGATGGGGACATTTTCGTAAAGACACTGTTCATAGGAACAGTAAAATTGGAGAATTCATTTCTTATATAGTTAGTTAGATATGTGGTATTCTTCTTCTATGTTATACAAGTGGCGTAGGTCAACAATAATAAAGTTAAAAGTTCCCAAGACCGTTTTGATTATATTGTAAATAATTGAAGGTAAATCAGCTGAGTAGAGCAAATTTCTACGGAGATTTGAGAAATCTTACTTAGGCACATGCTTTGCATTCAAAAAAAATAATGTGTCACACAAAAAGGGACATTACAGTTTCTAATTTCAACGTTCCATATTTTTTTAAATTTTAATGTCGACTAGGAATTAGATATATTCTAGATTCTACTACAATAAGACAATGATCATGATTTTAATTATTAACTAGAAGGCCGATTAACGTTTTCTTCATAGTTTTTAGACTTAAGAGCAATTATTTTCCTCATCCAACCTCTATGTTAACATAGTATTTTTCGTTTAGAAATAAGTTCATTTTCAATATCGAACAAGATATTATTCATCAATAGACAACCATCAAACATGATTTTTATCATTACATTCTCTGATATATATATATATATATATATATCATGTTGAATCAGTACAATGCTCGCTTCGAGCATACTAGCCGATTTATTTTCTTTATAAATCCGCACTATATATATATATATATTAACAAACAACATTCATCGAATCAAGAAGTTTATTTATTATTATAAAGATTGAAAGGTCAAATACTAAATAAACTCCAAATTTAGAGGCTAAATCTTAGAAATTGCACAATCAATTACCTTTTAAGAGCTCGTGCAATCACGTCTATTTTCTCCTCCAAGAACTTAGCCAAAAACCCAAAGAAACAGTCCCTATTAACGTGCCCACCACCTTTACAAAATTCACTCATAAATATGTCTATTCATCAACTAATTAGGATCAGACCATTGTACCCAAAATCTCTCTATACAATCACCAATGGCTTCCACTACCACATTCCCACTGCTTATTAGTCTTTTGGTGCTAAGCATTTCTCCATTGCTAGCTGATTATTACATTTACTCTCCTAGTTACACAAACAAGAAAGGCATGAATGTTATCGACTCGTGTTGGCGGGGCAAGTCGAACTGGGTGGCCAATCGGCGCGCATTGGCCGATTGCGCCGTGGGGTTTGGCAAGAATGCTATTGGAGGGAAGAAGGGCGTGATTTATGTGGTAACGAATCCGTCCGATGATCCCGTGAATCCGAAGCCGGGGACGCTTCGGTACGGCGCAATCCAAACGAAGCCACTATGGATTGTCTTTGCAAAAGACATGGTGATCACACTTAAGAATGAGCTTATGATAAATAGTTTCAAGACTATTGATGGGCGAGGGGTGAAAGTTGAGATTGCCTATGGGCCATGCATTACATTGCAACATGTTAGTCATATTATTATACATGGGATTAGTATTCATGACTGTAAGCCGGGGAAGTCCGGACTCGTCCAGGACAGTCCAACGCACACCGGCCACCGGCATGGCTCAGACGGGGATGCCATTGATATATTTGCGTCGTCTGATATATGGATCGATCATTGTTTCCTCTCGCGCTGTGCCGATGGCCTAATCGATGTAATCCATGCTTCAACTGCCATCACCATCTCTAACAATTTCTTCTCCCAACATGACAAAGTAAGTAACCATATTTCCTCCAAACTCTATAGAAATTCTCTCCGTCTCACTTTGTATGTAGTACTGAACATGACTAAATTATGCTGGCAGGTTATGTTATTTGGACACGATGATAGTAACCTAGAGGACAAAGCAATCAAAGTTACCGTCGTTTTCAATCATTTTGGCCCTGGTCTAGTTCAAAGGATGCCGAGGTACAAAACATAACCATATATTTCAATTCGACGTTTGATTACTTTTTGAGAAGAGACTGGTTTCACGTAAATTAAATTCTTGGAATCAGGGTGAGGCTAGGTTATTCTCATGTGGCCAACAATAGATATGACCAGTGGGAAATGTATGCCATTGGTGGCAGTGCGAATCCAACCATTTTCAGTGAAGGGAATTACTACGCGGCTCCGAAAAAAGCTGATGCAAAAGAAATTACAAAAAGAGAGGTTAAGAGTGGGTGGAAGAACTGGAAATGGAGATCATCCAAGGACAAATTTGTGAATGGGGCTTCCGATCTGTTCAATCAGGATGGGGAAGTATTGCACCTGGTTACACCAAGACTCAGGCTTTTCCGGTGGCTGACGGGTCGAAAGTGCTCTCCCTAACGGCGGATGCAGGCCCTTTGAGATGCAATTCTAAATCTTGTTGATTTGTGTAAATATTTCTGATTATGAGTCACTCTTGCAGAAACAGGGCAGAGGTTGAAGGGATTAGCTTTTCCTATTAGCTCTAGTTTTTTTTAGCACAGTGCTTCCGCTTCTAAGTTCTAAATTTGATTTGTCCAATGGTGTAAAATTTCAATATGCAGTTTTGCAAGTTCTCATTAATCCAACAGCAAAATGCTTTGTAATTTGGTTTTAAAATCTCTATTTAGTGTAAGGAAAGTGGAAGAGTGAAGAGCACAAAACCATTCTTTATAAAGAATGACAGAAAAAAGATAGTATGTAATAAGAAATAAAGAAAAGAAAACACAATAGGAATTCGGAATTCAGTTCCTTGCTTGTGTTGGATGCATTCTAGAAAAGTCTGTTCTCATTGCTTTGAACACCATGTGTCACAGGCGCTTTCGCTCTCAACTTTCTCAGATACCAAATGCCGGCTCCAATTCCAAATGCTCCGGCAAGTGAAACCGCAGTCACCGTCCCTGCACAAATCGAAACGCCCCAAATTTCAAGAAAACTAAATTCTTGAAGAGAAATTAAAGACCAAGAGGCTAGAGTTCCAATTTTGTAATGCTTAAGCTTTTAATTCACCTACTACTGCTCCAGGCCTACTGTGATGGAAACTCGGATCTGCACCAAACCAAAATAATCAAGATTTTAAAATTGTAATTCAAATAAGTTAATGTAATGTAACAGTTTCAAAAGAAGTGGCATGCCTGAACAATAGGTAGTGACATTTCCCTTCTTACACAAGCACAAGAAATTCTGAGATTCTGTGTCAAACCCACAAACACCACCTCCCTTGAGGTTATCCTGGCACTGAAGGCAACGGGTAGTCACCGGAATTTCATAATCAACCCGGATTCCATATTCAGGAATCTGATTGTATCCAGGAGTTATACCAAGATTTCTCCAATACACGCTGGTATAAGTAGCACAGTGTTTCAGCATCATCCTCAATGACTCGGTAGCCTTGGGGTAGTAAGAACAGCAAGAACTCTCACGAAGCGCCAGTGCACATTCAGGCAAGTGTCGACAGAGATAACTCGCGCTGTCACACGTAGAATCACATTGTTCAGGAAACCGTTCGCAGAACATTGGTTTTGGTTCAATTATCACATCATTTTCACTGCAGTTGAAGAAGAGGTAATCATTCTGGGTGGACAGTCGAAGATGCGTGCTGGTGTCGAGGCTGAATGCCCTGGTGGGCCGGAAATTGTCCCTGTCTTTACAATTCCACATGAATGGATCAGTGACCAGAATGTGAGGATCAGTGTAGCTAATGTTTTTAACGGGGTATCTTCCAGAAGGGGTTCTGAGTTCGAGCTGTCCGAAGCTTGAACATTCGAGGATGTGTCTGTAATATGGGCTGCCACAGCCGTCATCAACGCCGAAAGGGTAGTTTATTGGTATGTCTCCACAGGAAGTTCTGCACAGTTTTGATTGAGCTTCAGCTAGTTTCAGGCATGGAGATATAAAGAGAAGAAACAGCAAGAAAGTTGAATTAAGAGCAGAAACTAATGATTTGGTGGAAAATGCAGAAGCCATGGGTGTTATTAAGGTTGACATAATTCAAGAATTGTTTGATCTGATAAACAAGAAAATCTGTGATGTGAATCACTATCAAGTGTTAATTAAGTAAAGAGGCGAATCTTATAATGTCGGATGCACTTTTATGGCTCACACTTTTTTCCCCTTTATCTTTTTACAAAATTACATACTTTATCCTCACTCAAGCAACGGAGTTCCACCATATTACGTAGTGTGACCCAATGAGGTGAGATCACTTTGAAATATTCAAAATGGCTTTGCTAAATTGGGAGGAGTTGGGTCAATTAATGAAATGGTCTCACCTCATTGAATGGTCACACTACGAGAATCATTGCAATTATCCTATTAATTTTCTCAAGGTGCTTTAGAATGATTAGCAATTAGCAAATTGATTAGCATACTCCAATTCACAAAAGCATCCTGTGATTCATCACATATTTTTGATTTTCTTGTACGGCATAGAGAGTGATGTTTGTTCTTCATTTTGATTTCTCTATAATTGATGGGTTTGGGAAGGATTCCTGTTTAATTTTAACAAAGGGCCATTACAAAGTTCCTTTCCTAATGTTAAATGTACTTGCGGTTTATTGTGATCGTTTGAGAGTAATACATGCTATACAATATGCACTTTGCACTATAATTTTATGCTTGTGGTTAATGTAATTTCAAGACGTTTAAAAATGATCCAAAAATGCCCCTACCAACTAACGCTGGCCCATGGCAACAGGGCGTGTTAAATTACCATTTCGACCCCCACATCCCCTGCTTTTCTTGCTTTCGGGCCAACCATATTCTACCCAGATAAAGAAGAGTGAGTTTTTCTACAAAAACATTATTGGTTTTCTTAATTTACCCATTTTGCTGATATGGCTGGTGAATAAGCCAAAATAGTGGGGACCAGAGTAAAATTTTGAATACAAAAAAAAAAAAGGAAAAAGAAACACCAGCCCGCCCCCCCTCCCCCCCCAAAATAAAAACAATAAACTCCTCCCCCCACCCAATATCCTCGTGGTGCCGCCGCATCCCACCGGTGCTGGTAAACGAGCGCAACCAGTCCCTCTCGACACCGCACCAGTCTTCCCCAATTTGTGGCAACTCATACCCAAAACATACCGTCCCAACTTCGAACCCATCGAGCCCACTTGCCTCCCTAAGTTGATGGCGCCGAAAAAGCTTTGCACCCAAGTAGAATTTACACAAACAAGAAGAGCTCTAATGATGTAAAAGCTTAGACAAATTCAAGAAAGTAAAAACTGAACGTCTGAAATTTTTATTTTTTTATATTTATTTTTTTTGAATGTATGTCTTGAAATGAACTTTCTCCTTGAGCAGAAAATGTCAGTTGAATCTGTATAGGACAGATTAAAGAGGCCAAGCGTTCTTGAATTGTACAAGAAAAAAAGAAAGAACATTGAGCAAGAATCGGAACTTAAACGACAATTTTTTATTTTGTGCCGTACTTTGGGGGGAAGGGGTTTGGGTATAAGCCCTCACAGAGTCAAGAGGGTGGGTGGATGTGAACGTTTTCAGATAGGGACGACATAGGCAGCGCTGGGAAGAAGGATTTGCTACTAGCTGATTTTTTTGAGGATCGGGGGGTGTTTGTTCAAGGTGGAACTGACAAGGGGAGAGGAGTGCTGCTTCAGGCTCAATTGGAGGGGCAATTGTTCGACTCTTTTCCGTCACTGGCGAGATGAAGCAGTGCCCGAACGATACATGGTGGAGGACCGTTGCTGGTGGCAAAATTTTTGAAGGGGGTAGGGTGTGGGTATTGAACGATAGAATTTTGCGGAAGAAAAAGGTAGGCGGGCTGGTATTTCTTCTTCTTCTTCTTCTTTTTTTTTTTCAAAATTTTACTACGGATCCCACTTTATTAGCTTATTCACCTGCCACATCAGCACAATGGTACATTAAGAAAACCTATAATCTATTTTGTAGAAAAACTCGAAGAGTCTACCTAGGGTTTTACTAGCGTAGGCTTAAATTGTTTGGGCTCTAGTGGCAACATTGGATTGATTCATGAGCTCAGAGAGTAATAATTGGGCCTTAAGCGGGCCATGAAAGGCTGAGATAAATGGGCCAAATCTAGAACTAATAAGAGAATGAAACGAGCCTATTCAATTAAGCACGTGTTAAAAATGGGGAAATTACATTTACTTTCTGAATTAAATTTTGAAAGGGAAGAAAAGGGAAGTCATTGTAAAAATAAATTGAAAAAAAAATACAAATTAATTAAGTCATGAAATTGGGTCACTCGATTAGCAGTTTTTCCGTGTCATCCTAAACACCAATTAGATTGACTAATTATATTTCCACCACTCTTTTTACTAAATGTACTGCATCTTAATTCTATTGAGAGTTCCTAATTTTGTTTTCTTGTTACCTTTACGTGCCAAACTATTTTGCTATGCCTTTTTTCTTATAGATTTTCCATCAATGAGTGATATTTTATGTTTTTTTTTCTGAGGGGATATTTTATGTTCTTAAGCCATTTTTATCTACAAATATCATTAACTTGCCTTATAATTACCCAAAAAAAAAAGGATATAACGATTTTCAGATGATTATCTCTCTCATTCATTTACAATATTTAACCTTGTTTGATGCTCATTATTTGTTCAAATCTGGAGAAATTATAATGAGGAGGGAGATAGAATATGTATTAGAAATATAAAAAAATTTGTAATATGTGGTTGTAATTGAGCAGCTGTCAAATTAAATATCAAATCAGTGGTAAGTAAATTTATAATTTAAAAAAATAAAGGGAATCAAACAAGCACTTAGTATCAATCTTAGTGAAATTTCATAGGGAACCGATATTAGACACAAAATGTGTTGATCAATTGAAGATTGATAGCAAAATTGTGAGTAAAAGAATTGGGGATTCAAATATAAAAAGAAGTAACGTTGAAACATATAAAAAAGATTAAAATGTGATAGTGTTATAGAAAATTGTGGTGCCAGTATAACTATCTCGGGTTTTAAATAAGATGATTAAGGTCCAAACTTAAGTAATTTGGGTCCTTCGGATCTCCAATTATTAAGGAAAAGAAATTAATGCCACAATGTTTTGGAGTCGAGAGGTAAGTCATGTCAGAGTAAACATGTTATTATAACGTTATTGAGTGTTAATTAGACTCTTTGAAACTAATACAAACATATATATATATATATATACACACACATACTCATCAAAAAGCAAAATATGTTACTTGTAGATAACGTGGAAAATATATATTAATGGAGAGCGATGCAGTAATTAAGCATATCTACTAGAAAGTCAGAGATGATATTAATTGTTAGAAGAAATTAATTAATTTTGTTAATTAGTTTGATTAAAATGTTTTTATGTGGTTAGGTAGTGTGCTTTCATGCATGCGAAATTTCAGCTGCCATTGCCAATAAATAAAGGTTAGGTATTGAAATTTTGATTTCAATTTTCAAACACTGTTGATGAGCTTGCACTCCTTACGTGGACTTTTTTTAGGGCTTTTAATTTTAACTTTGACAAGAAAAAAATGAAAGATGGGTGACCGATGTTGTCATATTGATGTCACTTCTGATGTGATTTTATATTTGTACTCACTAAGTTGTGCAAAAAGAACAAGCTCGACAGGCCTGAAACGGTCGAGCCTTTAACTTTAAAAATGGAGGGTTTGTGCTTGAAACCCAAAGCTCAAACGATCATGGTCTAGTTCTGGGCTTTGACATAGAGCCCGAAAAAGCCCCGAATAGTATGACTGCATATTTTACAATTTGCTCTATCTTCAAATTTCCGTTCTGAAAAATGATAGAAAAAAGTGAAAGAGTTTAAGCAAAACACAAATTCATAAAACATAATCCCAAAAGAAAATGATGTGTTTATTTTTGTAGCTCCAATTATATATCCTTGCATTTTATGAAAATAGGAAATATATATATAGTTACTAGAATAGTTGTAGTACAGTTGTTATATAGTGATTTGATTGGTTTTATATTCGCTTTTGTACGACATAGATTTGAAATGAAATAAAATAGTTTAATCAATTTGTGCGATAATAATTAGATAGAGAAAAGAGATTACTGGAGAATAATAACAACTTAGAACATCGATTTCCTAAATAAAAAATACTCTCATGTACATATGGGCTTTTTTCGTTTTTATATTTAAAAATAAACATTGATTTGTGATGTATATACTAAGTTTGTTTCTTTCTCATATATTTAGACATTTGAAAAATTATAAACTAGAAAAAACCTGAATAATTACCCAAACCCAGATCGGGACTGAAACCGAATGGGCTTTCTGTCTACAAGCCTAAAACCGGATAGAACCAAAAATGATCAGTCCGGTCCTGGGCCTTTTCAAAACCCGAGCCTGAAGTCGGAACGCGTACCCCTGGTACACACCGAGTCTTCGATCTGGCATTTGAGGATCGAATAACTATTGACATGTTTCTAAAAATAACAAAAACAACTAGTAATAATATTAAAAAAAGAAAGTTGCTTTTCTGAGTTGCAAAACTAGAAGAAATTTCACTAGTTACTGTTGTCGTACGTTGTCATTTTATCGGTGCTGTTGTAAACGGTAAACTTATTGCAAACTCTTTAATTTAGTGAATATTTGATTCTAATTAGGGTTAATTTTACAAAAGGTCCCTCACCTTTGAGTTAAGAATTGTTGGGTCCTTAACTTTTTTTCACTTCCCTGAGTCCTCAACTTTTCATAAATTCGCACGATTGGTCATTTTTCCCACTATTCCGCCAATTTTCTAAAAAAATGACCATTTATACCCTTTTAACTTTTAAATTTTAAAAACAAAATATTTAAAAAAAAAAGAAAATACCCCTGTTATTTTCAGCGGTTAAAAAGGTAGGGTGAATCTCCCTATTTTCTGCCAAAAATTGCCATTTCGGACAAAAAAATAGGAGGGGAGTTCACCCCCCATTTGTGTTATCGGAAATGGGAGGATTCACCCCATTCGTGCTGTTAGGCAGTAGAAATTGTTGTCATTTTCAACAGAAAAATGGGCCGGGAGTTCACTCCCTCTAATTCGTACTGTCAGGCAGCACAAAATATTGCTGAAAATGGTAGCAGAAATTGCTTCAATGGGGGGATTTAGCCCCAGTAACATTTTGTGCTACCTTCCGACAACATAAATTGCGGGGGTAAACTCTCCCTCTTCAATTTTCTTATCGGAAATGGCAGCTGCTACCATTTTCAGGAGCATTTGCAGCACAGTTCACCATTTTTTTGGCCGCCAAAAATGGCAACATTCTGGCGGCCGTTCTGGGGAGGAGGGATAGGTGTTTTCTTTTTTTTCCAAAGAAAAATTTTTTTAAAATTTTTTAAAATATTATATTTTTCAAATTAAAATATTAAAAGGGTATAACAGTCATTTTTTAAAAAAAAATTTGACAGAATAGTAGTAAAAAGATCTATCGTGTAAATTTATGAAAGATCAGATACCCAAAAGAGTGAAAAAAAAAAGGTTGGGAACTCAACTGGTTTTTAGCTCAACAGTTGAGGACTTTTTGTGAAATTAACCCTTCTATTATCCTTTTTTCCCCCTGCCAATTACTTAGTTTTACAACTATTCAACTTTAGATATACATCTTGAGGGACTTATTAAATTTGTTGTCTCTACTACTCGTTCTACCTTATTATAATTTAGCCTTTAATGACTATAAAAGAATATGGGGATCAAACATCTAGTACCCAATTTATTGAAAATGATTGATGCATCCTTATTTTAGGGGTGACTAACTTGTGTAGGACTGAATGCGATTAATTAGTCGGTGTTTTGTGGGCTTGAAATGAAATTTAAACAAGTTAATAAATCAAATACTATTTGACAAAAAAACTGGCTTCAAAGTCAATGAATAATGCTCACGCAACTAATTAATTAATCATAAACCGAGAATATGAGTACTTCAAGAAGCATCAGATATATACTTTTGCACCAATCAAAAATTTCGTATTATTTAGTCAACTTTTCTATTATTTTATCACACAATTATTATAGTGATTGATTTTTGATAGATAACACGTACGACTTGCTAACCAACAAAGCATTTGCATGTAAAAATGGGAAATCAAGGAAATAATGTCACAAATTAAATATTGCCAAGATTGTGTGAATGGTGCATTATATTGCATCTAAAATTTTTTATGAAATTTTTTTAGCTATCGGTTTCACATATATGCTTCCATTTCAAAGTAGATCGTTCAAACTGAAGCTAGGTGGTTTTACATATCAAAACAACGACTTCTGACTTAATTTTCAGAAGTAATCACGAAGAGACTCTACATAACTAAGTATTGGCCACAAATGGTGCTTAAGAAATCCAGTTCAATGTCGAATCATGCTATAATATCGTCATATCCTCATATATTCAGTATGAGTAAAATGGCAATTACGCAGTATGTAACATCATTTTCTTTTCTTTTCTTTTCTTTTTTTAAATACTAATAATATTTGATATTTTCCTTTCTATATTAATTTTTTGTCTTAGAGAAAATGTGAACAAACTAGAGGCCACCCAAGCAGTTTGTTTTTATTAAACCCTCCTGGTCTAATCACAATCACACCTAACCCTACCACAAAATTTCAACGTTGGGGAGTAAGCCACGTGGGTCTCGATCAATGGTCAACGTAATCTCAGTCAACTCTCCTTTCGTCTTCAACGCGATTTTGTTGTTTGTTTACTTTGATTTGACAATTGTTGCTATTTTATTTTTATTTTTATTCCTTTTGTTTTTTTCTCTATTGTTTACCTTGAGATGATTTGACAATTTAATTTGTTTCTTTTTCCTCTTTTGATTTATCTGGAGAAACAAGTGAGTTACGCAATGAATTTTTTCTAATACCATACGTGTCATATATGATGTTAGAAAATCTCTCTATCATGCTCTATATTTCAATATGAAATTCTTGATTTAATTTGATTTGTATAGAAAATGTTACATTTTCTTCAATATTGACATTTTGCATGTTTCGTAATTCATAGAGAAATGGGAAAAGAAGCAAGGAAGAAAAAACTTGTTCAACATATAGTACGTAATATGGTTGAAAAGGAAAGGAGTAATAAGATATTTGAATCCACTAGCTAGCAATGAACTGGAGAAAGATAAACTTGTGCACATCCTTTGACATGGAAGACACCCAAAGTCACTAGCTGACAAACTTTTTACTCCTATGGTAATTTGAATACGTACCCTCATCTTATATTCAACAATATTAATAAAGAAATATTATTTATACTATTTAGTCATGTTTGGACGCTAACATAGTGGTATACAGAAAATGCTATTTTGAGAGTTCTTTGTAGCAAAAGCCGAAATCCCTCGCCCCCAGGGCCCCCACCCCTGGCCCGACAGGATTAGTGGAGGAGGTAAATCACGGTAACTCAACGGCTCTTTAGACGTGAGGACTAGTACCGGGTGCCCACAAGGAGCCACCTTTTAAGTGAAACTCCCAAGTTGCGGTTGCCATGGCTCGATCCTGAGTCCTTATAGCAATCTGCCCTCCGAGTTACTAATTGAGCTGTCCATGCAGGCAAATCTATTTTGAGAATTCTTGCATTGGCAAAGGTAGGGGGGCAAAATTTTTTCGCCCTTGTAAAAAAAAAAAAAATATATATATATATATATATATACACAAACATATATATAAAGGGTTTAGTCATGAATTCTTGTAAGTTAAGACAGACCAAAACTTAGATAACATTGTTATTACGCTATCTCCACTTATAAACGGTGACATAAAAGTATTGTTTTCTATATATTGGAATCGAGAGCTGGGAAGACATTATCGAGGGATTCAATGCATGATGAACAGGAACGTTTATGCACTCTCTTGGTGGGGCTTTATTTGTAGAATTCAATTTTCTTTGTTCGCCATATACATAGTAGTGACTAGTGATGCGGCCGACCGACCGGAGATTTTGAATCATAATTTGCCTTTTGAAAAGCTTTCCACCAAACAAAATTGGGCAAAAAGTTGCAGCCACCTTTTTGATTTTCAATCCACAGAAACAGCCTCCCTAGATTGATTGAACCACGTTTTCAACGTTAAATGCTTGTTTTCCTACACGACTCTAGGGCTTTTCCTCTTCTCTAAGACTCTAGCTAGCCTCCTTTTTTCATAAATCAAGTTGAATAATGGGGAAACCATATTCCGACATTTATGTTTGTAGCCGATAAAAATAAATGAATAATGTTCACTCATCTATTGTGGGTGGAGTTACACCGCTTACTTCTAATATGTTACACACATAGCCAACATACATAGCGGCCATGTGTGTTCTAATCCGGCCATGTCACCGTTATATTAAAAATTAGTGGTATAACCCCGTCCACAATGAAAGGGCGAACAAAATTAAAATATATATCAGAGACACAACTAATTACTTGAAATTTTATTCACAATTTAACCCCGAGTCTTTCAATTTCTTATTATCTCTAAAAGGGGTCATTAAGACAAACTAGATCGGCAAATTACTTGTCTAGACAAGTTATGATTGCTTACATGAATTATCACCTTTGTTATTATTATTTCTAAAAATTGATATGTTGAAATTTGACTAGTTACGTAAGAATGAAGAAAATGAATTTGAAGAAGACAAGAAAAGCATGGAACTATAGAAGTCGAGCGCCTCTAGGCTAGTGACTCGGTCGAATGGCTACTAAAGAGTCAACACTAGCTTCCCGCCCCTCATTTCTCACCCACACCGTGGTGCCCTTACTTCCACTCAAACACATAGGCCACTACTAAATATGAGGGGTGGATCAGAAGGGTGAATCGTATAATACGCAGGATCAAATTACTTTTTGTATATAATTTTTTTATAAAGTTAAAAAAATGTGAAAAAAAAATAAAAATCCAGTGCATGGTGGCCAACAACGCCGCTGGCAAAACTCTTTTTATTCTCTCTCTCGCTCCATTTTCATGCCCAAGTTAATTTGGACACTTTTAACAAGTGCGGTTTATATTCATGTACTCATATAAAATAAAAGATGTTGTAACAACACCTCCGGACAATTTCTACTCTAAGGTGCCTCACTAGCACAGAGTCCAAATTCATTTGCTGGGAGCAAATCTGATTGGTCCAAAAAGGAAAAAACAGGTAAAGAGAATTTTTACAATCAGTCGAGCAATAAAAACTAAAAGTATTATTATTATTATTATTATTATTCAAAATCACTTCTAGCTGCGTCCGTCTAATCCGTTTACTTTGAGTTCCTTTCTGTTAACTTTTCTTTTTCCATCACGTGGAACGCGCCGCATTGCGTGGCCGCTCTCTTCTTTCTCTCTCTGTTAAATGCGAACGAGTCAAAACTCAGTCCTTTAAAAATATCACAAATAACACCGTCTCTAATAAATACCCTTTAATTGTTTTTATTTCATTGGTCAAACCTGTGGGTCCCGCTGCCATCTGTCCCTTACGAACCGTCTTACGTTAACGTTATCAAATCTTCCTTGGCCTTCTCGCTTTCTACGTACGCACCCGCCCGTCCCCAGCAAATCGTCAATTTTCCAGTCTACTCTTTAAAGTTTTCCTTTGTCTCTCTCTTCTCCTTTCTTCTTTCTAACACTCTTTATATAGAGGTGTCCATCGCACTTGTGGAAGACTTCTCAATCTCTTGACCTTTTCCCTTTCTTGATCGGTTAATTTATTGTTTTAATGATTGATACTCCATTAAGATACCTTTCATTTCTTTCTTGCTGTATTTGATTTGAGTTTCTTGATTTTTTTCTTTGTGGGTTACTTGATTTATGGACAAAGGATGGTGTCTCACCCTTGAAAAATCCTATCCTTCTATTGGGTTCTTCGCCACCAAGCCAGATTTCGGGTTCAATTTGAGCCCCAGATCAAATGGTGAAAAGGGTGCCGCCGGTAATATGTTTCCGGTGAATTTCAGGGAGGAGGAACGATCTGCTTCGTCACCGGCCGATGAGAAACGGGTGTTTTTAGGTGAAGTAGACTTCTTTTCCGATAAGAACAGGCCTCCCCGGGATATGACTGTCAAGAAGGAAGACCCGCAGACCGCTAGAGTATCCGGTGTTAACGTAAGTAGTATCGAATCCTCGGCCATGCAGTTATGAATCATATGATTATGGTATTTTCTTTTATTTATTGGGTACTTTAATTTGTATAGACTGGTTTGCAACTTGTTATTGCTAATACTGGAAGTGATCAATCCACTGTGGAGGATGGAATTTCATCTGATCTTCAAGATAAGCCTGCAAAAAATCAGGTAATTTTGAAGAGTTAATCTTGGAGTTTGTGTTCAATTACTGACTAATTATTTTATCTTAAATTTCGCATTAATATATTTTCTGTGTTTTTTTTTCCACTCTAAATTATTATAGCTAGCCCAATTGAAAATTGAACTGGAAAGAATGAACCTAGAAAATCAAAGGCTAAGAGGGATGCTAAGCCAAGTGAGCAACAATTACAATGCTCTGCAGATGCATCTTGCAGCACTGATGCAGCAGCAGCAGCAAAATTCGACAGTAAATAACAATAACACAAAAGAAGAGGAGGTATCAATTTGGCTTTCTGGACTCGAATTTGGGTCAATCTCTTATTGCTAGCTGAGAAGCTAATATATATTAATTTGTATGTGTTGGGTTCAAATTTTGGGTAAGAAACAAGAAACTGGAGGAGCAATGGTGCCAAGGCAATTCCTGGACTTAGGACCTGCAAGTGAAATTGATGAACCATCAAATTCGTCATCAGAAGAAAGAACGCCATCTGGATCACACCACAAAAAGACTAGCCGGGCCGATAGCCCCGAATCGGATAGCTGGGCTCCTAACAAAATTCCCAAGTTGACTCTTCCTTCCAAGCCTGTTGATCAAACCCCAGACGCTACCATGAAGAAAGCTCGTGTTTCGGTTCGAGCCCGATCTGAAGCTCCCATGGTAATTATTACAATGTTATTGTTTAGTCAAATCATTTTTTATCTACATCAATTATTGAAAAATATAGCTATCGTGATTCGTGGCTCTAACCCTACTTCCGGTCTCTTGTAGATTTCCGATGGATGCCAATGGAGAAAATACGGCCAGAAGATGGCAAAAGGAAACCCGTGCCCACGAGCTTATTATCGGTGCACAATGGCAGTCGGCTGTCCGGTGCGGAAACAAGTATGTTTCATTAAAATTCTTCACGTAAAATCAATTATAATAAACACCGCTACTACTGATAAATAGTGTTATTTTTGGTGGGCTAATTTTGTGCTTTTGTCAATGATGACAGGTCCAAAGGTGCGCAGAGGACCAAACAATCTTGAACACAACCTACGAAGGAACCCATAATCATCCGCTGCCTCCGGCCGCCATGGCCATGGCGTCGACCACCTCGGCTGCAGCCAGCATGCTTCTTTCGGGATCGATGCCAAGTGCAGATGGTTTAATGAACCCCAATTTTCTTCCAAGAACAATTCTTCCTTATTCATCAAATTTAGCAACAATTTCTGCCTCAGCTCCTTTTCCTACAATCACTTTAGACCTCACTCACTCTCCAAACAATCCCTTACAGTTCCAGAGAGTAGGCCCCACCCAATACCAAGTCCCATTCCCAGTCCCTCCTCAAAACTTTGCCACTCCACAGATGCCACAGGTTCTTTACAACCAATCTAAATTTTCGGGCCTCCAGACTAGTAACTCTCTAAATATGGATCAGACCCAGCCACCACAAAACCACCAGTCAATAGCCAACTCTCTAAGCGCAATCACCGCCGATCCCAACTTCACCGCTGCCCTTGCCGCCGCAATCACGTCCATCATGGGTGGCGGCGGCGGCAACACTAACAATGGCGACGTAAATACAAGCACCAGCAACAAGTCCAGTAGTTTTCCGGGGAATCAATAGAGTTTATTCAGTTGTTTGTGGCCATTTTTTGTACTTAGATTAGATTTCTTGATGTTTCTTTTATTTGTATTGTTACTTTTTAATTGCTTAAAAGAGGGCCTAATGTGGATCATGCTTGTTCATAGTTTTGGGGTCATGTATTACATCTACGTACAACGAAGAGTATGGGAGTCACTTTTAAGCACGTCAATCATGTTGATTATTACATTACATTACAAAGCTGGGTTCACTTTCGACGTCTATTTCGAAATAATTGGAGAAAAGAAAGGGGTAGCAGTGAGAGTAGAAAATTGGAGACTTGTGGGTGCCGTGACAGTAAAGAGAAACCAAACGGAAATGTCAATTTCTATGTACCAATCTCAATCTCGTGGCATACATTTGGTGAGTTTATTTCACCAGACGCGTACATTATGAGAAATTATTGGACAATCTAGCCAGACACACTCGTAAGAAGGAGATTATTGGTGACAAACAACCCACCAATAATCCCATACTATTTGTGTGCATTGTGAGAAATCATTTTTATTCTGCATAGGCTTTGTACAAAAAATGTTATAATGGTGTGGTATAATTATAAGATTGATTTTTCAAGTGATGATGTGAAAAAACAGATTTCCATTACTTCTCAGATTGTATAAACAAAACTCGAAAAATAAAACGACTCAAAGGGGCATAATTGGGTTGCAGTACGTGAAGTCCATAACTCCGGCGATTTATGTTTGACACGTAAATGACGAAAAAAAATGAGATAAGAGGCAAGAGACTTGAAGGCAACTTCCGTTTGATTCTTTCCATCCGTTAGGTCTTACATCACATATTCACATTAATCAAAGTGTCGTTCACACACATTAACTTCACTCAAAAGGTTTATTATTCAATAAGAGGTTTGACGAGTGGTAGAGATTTTCCTAATGAAAAATTTTAAAGAGATATAAAAATAAGACATGAATAAGTAACATTGTATATGTGGCACACTTGCATTGGATAATGGAAAAACAATATTGTTATCATCACTTAATGAATATGTGCTATATAAGAATGTCACTTTTATCTGTCTCCCTATAATTGCTCTTTTCTAATATAATGAAATATGCGTCCAAATTTGAGTATCTAGTAGACAAAATTTGTACACACACTTTATTTATTTATTTGTCTCTTACCGTATCTTTCTTGAAATGACAATTTGTCGGGGTGTGTACAAATTTTATACACCTTGAATATACAAATAGCACTCCTCAACTACTAGTAGCCAACTAAAATAATTCTAAGCCCCAGGCTTTTTTTTTTTTTTTGAGACACTGGGGATTCAAGGGAGGGGAAAATAAGGGGAGAAACCTAACCTCTGTATTACATAACATTATTCTAGTAAATTAAGTCAATACTCCAAATTCGTGTATCATTTTTTTTTTTTTTTTAATTTTGTGCGTCAGTGCATAGAGTCACCGGTTATATACAGAATCTCTTACGGTTTGGAAGCAACTCGCAAGTGCATCTTAAAATATTAGCTTAGAACTGTAAAATTATAAATATCGATTGAAAATAAAGGAAAACTTGACTTCCAAAATGCAAATTGTTAAAATGAGATGGTACATTTATGGAATCACACGTTAGAGAAGATCATATGGCCCGGATGAACAAAAACACCGTTGAAAATAATCATTTATTTAATTAAATAATGCACTGTTAATTAGTTGTTTAAGAGTTGTGTCTATAAAAAAAAAAAACCTTTAAATTATATAGGAGTCCACTGATCGAGTGAGATACGCTATTGACTTTCCATGCAAATTAACGTCATTCCCCTATTTGAGTGATAGCATCCATTGTTTGATAACTGATTAATTATGTATTTATTTAAAATTATAAAATTATTGTTACACTAGTATATGTTATTGTGTGTTAAATATTGTATGGGGATTTGATATTCAGAGTTGTTTATTGCCATAATTGCAACTAGCTAGTACATGAAATTCTGGTAAAATAGTTAATGAGGCTTGTTGGATTGGATCTCGTTCGTTGTTTAATTCCCAATGGAAATACAGAGAAGAATTAGGCAGAGAAGATAGTATAATAGCAGAGATACGATGGCCGGCCGCAATGAAGAAATGGGCTCGATAATAGTAGAGTCATGGCAAGGCCTAGTGGAGTCGTGGCCCGACATATTATTTTGTAATTTGAGTAGACAAGGCAACTAGCTAGGAGCAAAATCGAATTTTTTAGAGTCTACTAAATAATGTTGCTAATCTTTGGTAATGTCGTAAAGCAAGTGTCATTTTCGTAGTTAAAAGGTTATTCATATTTTTGCCATTTGCCCTGAATGGATTCTCTAGCAACATACCAATTCCATTTAAAAATTTTATAAAAATTTTGGCAAAGTTTCCTCTATAATGTAACAGGGAAATATACAAACACCACATCCATACAAATAATCATAACAAAATAAATACGTGCACTCGCTTATATAAACATTTCACCATGAAAGCATTTTTAAAATCAATTCCAATACATTTAAATTTGGAACAAAAACATAGACAGAAAAATATGTAGAGACATAGAATTATGAAAAGTACAAACGATTTGAAAACAATGTCTTATGAAAATAAACTTCAAATGATGTTCGACGTGTATTGTAAAAAATGTAAGGAAATGATTAATTGGATGTAATGAAATTGTGGCTGAATTACACAGGCAATTTAATAGATGTTCCATCTCGATCTTTTCCATAAGAAAAAGGTTAGAAAATGTATGAACCGCTAACTCAGTGAGTGGATAAGTTTGCAAAATATATACACAAACTTCTCCATATTATTTATGTCTGTAAATCTGTTAAACTGGATACATACATAGGTATAATTTATAAGTTGAGAATTCTAAATAAACTTTACAAACATTTTCTAAGTTCAAAATCTTAGCTTAAATAGGGTAATTTACACCTAATGTCCCTAACCTTTCGACAATTAATAGATCACGTTTTCAACCTTTATTTCTCCTTGTGAGGGTTCTCAACTTTAAAAAAATCCCCATTTACGTCTCTATTAATAGATTTTGTCCAATTTCATCGTTAACTATCTAATTTTTATTTTAAAAAAAAAAAATGGGGGAGGCCTTTTGGCAGTCGTTTATGGCAGCACAGGGGGAAGACTCCCCCCCCCCCCCAAAACAAAAGGCTGCTGAAAATGACTTAAATCCTATGTGTGCATAACGATGGATCCCAAATACATATATATAGTTGGTCATATACCGTAGAACAGTTCACAAATAGAGTTGTAGACCAACATTAACTCGACTAATATTCCTTTCCAGTCGACTCATTACCACCTGAAACAATGATGAAGCAACATAACTTAATATCCAACATCCCAGTTACAAATAAAAATCCATCAAATTCTTGGAATCAAAAGTCACTTCTCATATTGTATAAAAAAAAAAAAAAAGTCAAATGAATTCCAATAATCAGAATGCTTTCTAATCATTATCCATTATGCTAATAATCTTGTAATTCACCATGATACATCGTACTTTCAAGATCCGATATTAAATTTAAACTAAAACTCTAACCGCTAAACCTAGCACTTCCTCCCAAAACCAAAATGAATCTATCTCTCTCTCTCAGTGGAGAAGTTTTTACAGGTGCAACAACAAAATTAAACTAATCTTCTCGGGATGCCTTCTTTTGTTCTTTTTCGGTTTCTTTCGTGGGTTCATCTATCTACGTGAAATGCAGTCTACTAGGTTTGAGTCCTTTATCTTTACTTTTGGGCTTTGCAGGTCAGTCATATTTGGGCTTCATTCCTTAGATTTCAAGCCCATAAAAGGTATATTTGGGCTTATCAGCCCAACTAGCAATTCCCTCAACAAAACAAACTACGACATAAGAAAATGTCACAGCCTTATGGAACCTTGAGAATGAATCAAAATGACGAGAAAAGTGTTTGGAAAGATTATTATTATTTTTTTCTCGTTTCTACAATAACATCCCACAACCAAAGCTTCTTTAAATTTGGCAAATTAACGGCTTCGGTCTTTCAATAAAAGCTGTCCTAGCAATCCTTAATGTATTGATCCTTGAATAAAAAAAAAAAAAAGCTGCTATGGCAAAGGTTTTCTAACAGCATCATAACTAATATCCAACACTAACTCTATCATCTAACTCCGATGGACCAACCATGGCGGCAGGTTTCCCAATACTTGAAACAAAATAGGGCATATATATATATATATATATAGTCTAGTAACATTCAAATTTCTCACTCACCCACTTTACTTTTTAGTACTAATAAAAAAAATAGAGTAATGTTACACTTTTCTGTTAGTTTACCAACTAGTTCACTAGTTTACAATTTTAACCCTAAAATATCTAAAACTCAAATTATTTAAATTCCTTAATTGACAATTTTACCATTTATGTTAATACACAACCGGTAAACTAATTGGTAAACTAATTGGCTAAACAGCAGCGTGGGAACTCGCGTGGGAAATCTCATCACTTACGGTTGATGGGACGCCAGTATTAAATGCGAAACGATGGTTACCTACTCCATGCATAGCTTAAGCAACTATTAGTCAAAAGGTAAATGATTAATCCCAGCCGATTTGACATTTATGTCATCTCTGTAGGTCTAGCATTAAATACATATAATCATTATCCCCATACAAATAAGTAAATGCACGCTATAAAGAGAGGCATGCATAAGTGATAAAGGGTTCGAGGCCCAAACCTCACTACTGTTGTCTTTACACATTTATAGTCTTCTATTTATTTCAAAGGTTACAAACATTCCTTGCCTAAATTTGCATTTATTGCTCATGCCAATTAGAATACAAGTTCCCCATGAATATAAATCTCGTTTGTTGAGTCTAAAGCTAAGTTTGGCTTCCACAAAATTGAAATTGAAATTCATGATATAATAGAAATAATATACAAATAATTCATGAAACACTTTAATAACGAAAATCATGTTTTGCCTTGGGAAAACATTTTCATTCATGGAGTTGCAGATCAACGTTAACCCAACTAATGTTCCTTTCCAATTGACTCGTTACCACCTTAAATGATGATAACGCAACTTAACTTAATGTCCAACATACCAGTTCCAAATAAAAAATAAAGATTCATCAAATTCTTGGAATCAAAAGTCACTTCTCATATTGTATAAAAAAAGTCAAATGAATTCCAATAATCAGAATGCTCTCTAATCATTATCCATTATACTAATACTCTTGTAATTCACCATGATACAAAATACTTTCAAAATCCAATATTAAATTTAAACTAAAATTCCAACCACTAAATCTAGCAGTTCCTCCCAAAACCAAAATGAAGCGCTCTCTCTCTCTCTCTCTGTGGAGAAGTTTTTACAGGTGCAACAACAAATTAAACTAACCTTCTTGGGATGCCTTGTTTTGCTCTTTATCGGTTACTTTTGGGCTTTGCAGGTCCAGTCATATTTGGGCTTCATACCTTAGATTTCAAGCCCATAAAAAGGTATATTTGGGCTTATTAGCCCAACTTGCAATTCCCTCAACAAACTACGACATATGAAACTATTATGGCCTTAGAACAGCAACATTGGTAGTGTTAAATTAAATTGTTAATAAAGTTATTAGTTGATAGTTTAAAAAAGTACCTACATTTGTGGTGTTAAGAAAGTTAAAAGAATTTTTTAAGTGAGTTGTTAACTTTATTGTTAACTTTAACAACAATTTTAATACTTTGCTAGGAGTTAATGCATTTAAAACATTTCTTTTTTTATCTATTTAATCAAGTTTGACCAATAACGTTTAACAATAATAGACCCACTTATACTTGAATAGGTTTTAATGATTTTGTTTAACAGTACTAATGTGACACTCTAATAATTATTAAATTTAACTTACATACGTGTCATTTAACAATAATTTAAAATACACTTTTTGTTTATATAGATATCTAAATTTAACCGCACTAATTTGAATGTTCTTATAGAAACTTGAGAATGAATCAAATGACGTGAAAAGTGTTTTGAAGATTTTTTTTTTAATTTTTTTTTCTCGTTCCTACCATAATATCCCACAACCAAAGCTTCTTTAAATTTGGCAAATTTACGGCTTTCAGTCTCTCCAAAAAAGCTGCCACACGATCCTTGAATAAAAAACAGCTGCTATGACAAAGCTTTTCTAAGAGCATCATAGCTAACATCCAACTCTAACTCCACCAACTAGAAAACAAGTCGCCGAGATCTATATATGTGGTCTAATAACATTTAAGTTTCGCATCCCCACCCCCTACACCCCACTTTCTATTTTAATACTTACTGGAAAAAAAAAAAAAAAACAGTTCAAGCTTGGTCTTTTATCAATCATAATAAATAGTGGATATTTTTCTAATATACACGGGGATAAATAAATAAATAACATTTTCTGTTTATGTTTTTATTTACAGCTGATGATGTGTTAGCTTTGCTCATTAGAAAAGCTTGCTTGCAAACTCCATCTCCTGCTCGTCCTTGCCGGAAGACGCCGCCGTAAGATCTCTAACTTCCGATAGGCTCCTTCCGAGCTGCAACGCCACCTTCATCTCAAACAATTCCCCGTTCTCTCTTCTTCCCAAATCTTCTTCATTCAAGTTTGACTCGATCGACTCTTCCATCAACTTGAAGAATCCGGCATTGCTCCTATACATCTCGAACACCATTCCTACTTGTCCACCATGCTCGAATGTGTTTACTACGCTCGCCAACGCCCCGGCAACAACCCCGAGTACCACGGCCTACGAGCTGTGATCAGGAGAGCCCACAAAGACAGAGCCAACTGCTGCTAATCCTGTTAGAACAGGACCACTAATGGCTAGGAATTTGTTCAGTTTCAAAGCTTTTCCTCCCAATCTCAAGTAATCCGCTTTGTCTTTCTTTCTGATAACATTAACTATTCCTCTCATTTCCTCTTCCAGCTTCCGATTCCAACCGTTCCAGCCTCTGTTCCCTTCCAGTCCTTTGACATGTTTCCGGCGCTGCTCCGGCCACCACACTGCAGGCTCCAAGTTTGCCGGGAATTTCTCAAGCATTGCGCCGAGCAGAGGAAGTGGGTAGGCCTTGTCGAGGGCCAGAACCTTTTCCATCATCTCCTTCACATCAATTGCCTTAGGATTTCCGATTGCTAAGAGTGTTTCGAGCTGCTTCTGAACCTGCTGGAATAGCCTTGCCGCATTTCTCTGTTCCTCAGCCAGCTGCGATGGCTGAATGTTGTTCATTATAGACAGCATCCCAGTTGCCGAAAGATAAATTACGGTGGAAGAAAGCTTCAACGCCGCCACCGGAGCACCACCACCAATAGCACTTGCAGCCGCGACAATGGCAGGAATTGCCGGT
>CAVNYN010271458.1:0-10159 GCA_963692815.1 Nyctanthes arbor-tristis
ATTTTTGTTTGGACAAAATTGAATTTCTTGGTTACGTGGTTAGTGCTAATGGGATAGAGGTTGATGAGGATAAAATTAAGGCGATTAAAGATTGGCCAACCCCTAAGAGCAAAACTAAAGTTAGGAGCTTTCATGGACTTGCTAGTTTTTACTGTAGGTTCATTAAGGATTTCAGTACACTAGCAGCACCATTAACTGAGATAATCAAGAAATCGATAGGATTTAAATGGTGTAGTGAAAAAGATCTTGCTTTCCAAACTATAAAAGAAAAGTTGTATTCTGCTCCTGTTTTAGTTTTGCCATTTTTTCTAAAACTTTTGAAATTGAATGTGGTGCGTCAGGAATGGGTGTAGGTGCTGTTTTGATGTAGGAAAGGAAGTTGATCTCATTCTTTAGTGAGAAGCTCAACGGTGCAACACTTAACTATCCAACATATGACAAGAAGCTGTATGCATTAGTGAGGGCTTTGGAAACCTGACAGCATTATCTGTAGCTCAAGGAGTTCGTGAATCACACCGATCGTGAATCATTGAAATATCTTAAGGGGAAAGGTAAGTTGAACAAGTGTCATGCTAACTGGATGGAATTTATCGAAACCTTTCCCTATGTGATAAAATACAAGCAAGGAAAGGAAAATGTGGTAGCTTATGCTCTTTCAAGAGGTACGCCCTAGTTTCTACCTTAAATGCTAAGTTGTTGGGACTTAAATATGTGAAGGACTTGTAAGTGAATCATCTTGATTTTTCTAGTATTTTTGTGTCTTGTGAAAAGGGGCAATTGACAAATTTTATAGGCTAGAGGGTTATTTGTTTAAAGAAAATAAATTGTGTGTACCCACTAGTTCTATGTGGGAGTTGTTAGTTGGGGAGGCCATGGTGGGGGTTTGATGTATTATTTTGGCATTCAAAAGACCTTAAATGTACTCCAAGAACTCTTTTATTGGCCTAAAATGAGACGGGATATGGAGGGACTTTGTGAAAATTGCATAACCTATAAAAAGGCTAAGTCTAGGGTATTACTTCAAGATTTATACACACCTTTACCAATGCCTAATAAGCTTTGGGTGGATATATCTATGGATTTTATTTTAGGTTTACCTAGAACTAAAAGTGGTAAAGATTCAATACTTGTGGTGGTTGATAGGTTTAGTAAAATGGCTGCTCATTTTATAGCCCGTCACAAAACTGATGATGCTACACATATAGCGAATCTTTTCTTTAGGGAAATAGTGCGGCTCCATGGGATTCCTAAAAGTATTGTTTCAGATAGGGATGTGAAGTTCCTTAGCTATTTTTGGAAGATTTTTTGGGGTAAGTTAGGAACCAAGCTATTATTCTCTACTACTTGTCACCCACAAACCGATGGTCAAACCGAAGTAGTGAATCGGACTTTGATTCAATTAGTACGCACTATTATCAAGAAGAATTTAAAAAGTTAGGAGGAGTGTTTACCTTTTGTTGAATTTGCGTATAATCGTACTGTTCATTCTTCTACTGCATTCTCACCTTTTGAGATTGTTTATAGATTTAACCATTTGACCCCGTTGGATTTGATTCCTCTACCTGTGGTTAAAAGGTCTAGTTTAGATGGTAAGAGAAAGGTGGAGCTAGTAAAATCACTTCATGAGAAGATGAAATCACAAGTTGAGAAACGAAATGAACAATATGCTTCTAAGGCAAACAAAGGCAGGAAAAAAGTGGCATTTAGACCTGGAGATTAGGTTTGGCTTCACTTAAGGAAGGAAAGATTTCCTAAGCAAAGGCATTCTAAGTTACAACCAAGAGGAGATGGTCCCTTTCAAGTCATCACGAATATTAATGATAATGCATATAAATTGGATCTCCCTGGTGAGTATAATGTTTCCGCTACTTTCAATGTTAGTGACCTCATTCCGTTTGATGCAGATGGTGATTCGTGGACGAATTTTCCTGAAGAGGGAGGGGATGATACAAGCCAAGGCAGGAGCCCTCAAATAGATCCACTTCATGTGCCCATTGGACCAATAACAAGAGCAAGAGCTAATAAAATCAAGGATGCTATGGTGGGATTAGTCCAAGATCTGGGGCATCATATGTATCCAATGGGTTCGAAAGGATTAGAGCTTGGTTTGAGCAAAAGAGATGAATTTAATTCAAGTCCGGACTGAATCTATAAGAAAACTGGAGGTGAGGGACTAAATTGAGGGAAAACAAAACTCAAAAGGCTGAAGTGAAAGAGAAAACAAACGTATAGATTTTTGGCAAAACCTTGCGGCCATACGGAAGGCTCATGTAGCCGCACATAAGGGAAAACTTGCATAGATTGTGCGGTGTTTTAGGTAGAACCGTGGGGGCGGGCGCCCTCTAGCAAGGTGTACCCGCAAAGCTTGCCAACTGCGACTTTTGTGCCAATTCCGTATTTTCCTTTAATTTTATTTCTTTTCTTGGTTTTTCTTGTTCCCCAAAGACTACTTAAGGTTCCTAGATGCTATATTAATAGAGTTCATTCCATTGTAACCATCATTCAACAATCTTGTGAGTTTAATATCAATTGTGAGGAAATTTTCTCTCAATTGTCTCGTTCGAATTTGAAAGATCCGAACTTATCAAAGAGTATGATTAACTCTTTGTGGAGTTCACAATGCTATCGGTTCCAAGTTCCGCATCTTCAGGGGTGATTGGTTTAATATACCAATCATTTTCAAGTCGAGAATCGCTTGGGTCGTTTGGGATTCCAAATCACAACCGGGCAATTGGCTTTTCTGGGTTGATCTCCAATCTCGTGTGGGCTCCTTTGGCATAGTTCCATTGCAGGTTCACATCGCCCTTATTCCCATTTCAACCATGTCTTTTCTAACTTTGACACTATCTTTCGTCTTTGCTCAGATATTCAATAACGTTCTGATGACACTGTCACAGATATTCTTCTCCATGTGCATTACATCAAGACAGTGTCTAACTTGCAAGTGTTGCCAGTATGGTAGATCCCAGAATATCGATATCTTTTTTCATAGACCTTTAAGGAGGCTTAGAGGTTTTACCAAACACAACATTTACATCTTGAACTTTTTCATAAATTAGTCTTCCTGTTCATGGCAGGAGACAACTCGAGTCTTTGCTCTCCCGTTGAAAGCCTTTTTCTTCTTTCGATATGGGTGATCATGCGGGAGACATGCACGATGACCCATTAACTCATTTTTCTTGCGGTTACCCAACCAAAGATCAATCGTTTCGTCTTTACAAATGGGGCATTCTTTGACTCTTTTGGTAGTATAACCTAACAAGTTACCATATGCTAGAATATCATTTTTGGTGTAAAAAATCATAGCCCGCAATGTGAAATGCTTCTGGTCATATGCATCAAACACTGACACGCCTTCGTTCCACAACAACCTCAAATCGTCAATGAGTGGTGCGAGATATACATTTATATCGTTACCTGGCTATTTAAGCCCCGAAATCAACAGTGACGACGTGATGTACTTCTGCTTTAGACACAACCAAGGAAGAAGATTGTAACATATAGAAAGAACCGACCAAGTACTATGTCGACTGGTCATATTACCATGCGGGTTCATCCCATCTGTACGTAGACCAAGCCTAAGATTTCTATCTTCTCCACTGAATTCAGGAAACATCCTATTAATGTTCCTCCACTGGCGAGAATCTACTGGATGTTTGAGTTTTCCGTCTTCTTTCTTCCCATCGACATGCGATCGTATTTTTTTTGCATCCTTTGCATTCACAAACAGGCGCTTAAATCTAGGTATTACAGGCAGATACCATAACATATTTGCCGGAGAGCCTTTCTTCTCAATTTTATCGTTGATGTCCTTTTTCTTATACCACGACGCCCCACACTTTGGAAACACATGCAAGTCCTTGTACTCATGCTGGTACAAGACACAATCATTTAGACATGCATGAATCCTCTCAATTTCCATACCTAAAGGACATAACAATTTCTTTGCCTCGTAGGTTGACTTAGGAAGTTTGTTATCTTCGGGAAGCATGCAACTTAGGAGTTCTAATAACCCTGTAAAACTTTTAACACTCCACCCATTTTTTGCTTTCAAGTTATACAATTTGGACACGTTAGATAACTTTGTAAACTTACTATATCTAGAAAACAAAGGCTTTTCGACATCGATAAACATGCAGTCGAAAATGTAAAGATTCTCAATGAAATCATCTTGTATATCACGCATCATTTCATCTATCCAATCATTCTGGACAATATCATCTTTTCTACCCATATTAATCTCGTCACTCTTGTTTACAGTGTTCTCCTCCTCAGCACTCTCGTCGTCACCAGTGCTCGTCCTAGGAACCAAACTCTCACCATGCCAAAAACACTGCGTTTAACCTTTCTTAAAACTACACTTAATCAAATGGTTCTTCACTTCTATATAGCTACGATGTTTTTTTAGATTCTTGCAATCACAGCATGGACAAACTATCAATTCTTCCCGTTTCCCTTTTCTATTATCCTCAACAAACTTTACAAACTCTTCAACCCTATTCAAATATTCCAATGAGATACGACTCCCAGACATCTAACTGCGATCCATATATATCTTACGACCTATTGAGATGACCAATACACGAGTTAGGTATTTTGAACGGATTATTTTCCTTACAATATTTGATTTGCTTAATTCATTTGTTTACTCATACTTGTTATTTATATATCTATTTTGATCACAAACACAATCAAATTAATATATTTACATTGTTTGAGTTCCATAATTTATTTTTACATAAATATTGTTTGTTATTTAAATATTCATTAATTCGTTATTTGATTTTCTTAGTTCATTTGTTTACTCATTCTTTTTAGCCGTATATCTATTTTAATCACAAACATAATAAATAAATTTTTACATTTTTTTGATTTTCATTAACACTTGTTTGTACATCAATATTGTTTGTTATTTACTTATTCATTTGTATCACAAAATTAATCAAGTAATTTTTCATAATTTGATTTTCTTAAGTTATATAGTTATCATGTTACTTACATATTTAGTTCTGCCATGTTACATACATTCACAAGAACCAACAAAATTCATATTTACCAAATAAAACAAACTTAGAATTATAATGAAAAGATTTTTCATTTTTTGAGTTTCTTAAATTATTTAGCATGTTAATTCCAAGCTTATTTTTATCACGTTCTCCATCAAAGAATTTTTGTATTATTTGATTTTCATTGTTTACTTGAAACTAAATATTATTTGTTAATTACATTTTGATCATTTGTATCACAAATTTAAATGAAGAATTTTTCATTATTTGATTTTTTAAAGTTATTTATCCCTTAATTACATGTTATTCACAAAAAAACCAAAGAATTTTTAGATTATGTAATTTTCTTAAGTTATTTATCTATCAACACTTTTCGGTGTATACACTAGCATCACACCTTTACTTATTTACCTTTGAGGCAATTCAAGTAATCTCAAGGGTTCGATCAAAATGGTACAGAGTCATGGAATGAAATTATGTAGTGAAAAGCAAAGGCAATAAAAGTAATAGGTGACCAGAGGGAATTTTTGAGATGACAAGTAGGCAATCAAATATGAGCAAAAGTAAACGAGAGAAGAAATTCTCCCAAAATTCAATTGCCTTCCAAAGTACTAGTATTAATTCATATACCAAAGGTATTTCGATTAGCAATGAAAATACAAGGATATTGGCATGATGAAGTTTAGCCAGGAAAATAGCAAATAGTCAAGAATTACACAATAGTTAATGTCCCTTGTATTCAAATCAAGCTGAAGGAAATCTGAGCGAAAACATGAAATTCTTTATCAAGCAATGAGTTTTTCGAAGTTGTGAGGGAAACTATTACCCATAGGTAATGGTCAAACAATTTCATAAGCTTGATCAAATGGCAACAAAAGCATTGGACAAAGGCATATAATCAAGTAAGGCAATAATAGAGAAGCTCAAAGGAGATTTCCAGATTCTGAATAGACAGTCAAGGGCAATCAATAATGGGTGAGTACAAGCATAAAGGGAGAAATAAATTTCAAAATTTCAAAGGTCTAATGGCGATAGATCAAAGGAAAGTCTTTGCTAACGGTTTCCCATCTTATCAAAGGGAATTTTCATGGTTGATTTAATTTTGAGATTAACACAAAACAAAGCTTAGGATCAAGTGATGGGTTAACAAAATTTAAAATCTCAAAATTAAGGGTTCACTAGTGCCAATAAAAGGGAAGTGTTTTCAAGTCCAAGTTCAAAGCAATAGGATTATTATTGACGAATCGAACGAAATGAGTTTGTTAGGAATGCATAGAGCAAAAGGAATAGTGCCAATCAATTATAAGCAAAAGGTCATATTCAAGGATATACAATTTTCAGGCAATAAGTGTTGGGTCTAGCAAAAGAATGTTTGAGTGACTCAAATAGTTTACCTGGATAGATCAGATATAGCCTTCTCAGACAAAAACTGAAAAGATATTATTTCAAGAACTTTTTCTTGACAATTCGGGGGTTCAAAATTGTATCAAGAAGAAATCATGTTCAATAAGGTAAATTCTTAGTTTAAAGAACATTGGGAATATTGTCTAAAGAAAGTGTTTCAAGATACATTGAACCAATATGCAAAGGTCTGTTGGAACACAACAATGAAGAAGGAAATGGCCAAATTAAAGGGCATTATAACTAGCCATATTTCATACTTCAAAATGTAGGCATATTTGTATACTTCCTTGGAGTAATCAATAAGTATTCAGATTTGGCAAATCAAATTTCTTGATTTGAAAAGTATTGGTAATTTCAAGAGTTTCTCAATAGTTCGATGAATCGTGTGATGGATGGCGAATTCTTGATGATTTAAGGGGCCGAATCGCATTCAAAAGAAGTCAAATTCGGCAAAACAAGAGCAAGTGTTTTAGTATACATTGAAATGATGTGCAAAGATTTATTGGACATAACTATGAGAGAGGCAATTGATCAAATCAAAGGATATTACTACGAGAGAAGCAATTGATCAAATCAAAGGGTATATATTGAGCAATCTTTCATTATTCGAGTTTAGGCAAGCTTATGTTTTGCCTTAGAGTATTTAATAATCATTAAAAATCACTGGTTCAATAATAATTCGAACGAAGTTGGGAAATTGAATTCAAGACTTTTGCCATGTCCTTGCCACATTTACTTTCCAAATATTAAATCAAAAGATCAAAATATGATTAAAATTTATCATGGTTCTCAACCACTTTCTGTAGGTATCACTATTTTTAAGAACACTTAGTTTAGTAACTCAAAACAATTCTATCAATTCATTAGTCAAGACAATTTCATCAATTCATTGAGTAAATTCATTCCAATTAAATGGACAAATTCTTAATGATCTATGAGTTTAATTCATGGCTCAAAATTTATCAATCAAATTCTTAACAAATACTTTCGTTAAATCTTTCGAATAATTTTCAATAAATGAGACTTATAATATTCATAAAATAAACATCAATTTGTTTCTCCATTAGCCCAAAATCGTACTTTAGTAAGTTGATCAAAATGGAAAAAAATTCTCAACCTTTATATTCAATGACAAAATCTGGTGCACATGTTGGCGGTTTTATAACATAGTCCAAAATTTAAGATTTCAAGAATCAATAACGGAATTAGCACAAAATTCAAAAGTCAAAAAATTTCAAGAGCCAATGACAAAGTTAAAGCACAAATTCAAAATTAAGTCCAAGCAAGAAGAATATTGAAATTCAGGTCAAATTTGAGTGCAAATGACCAAAAGAAAAATTTTCATTAGCAATTATGTGAAAGACATAGTGTTTGTGGACTAAAGGAACTTTTAATAAGTCTTTCGGGCTAATATAGAAGAGACCATGAAATTTGGAGACCCAATTGCAATTTTTCTAGAAAAATCTATAACTTTGGACTGATATGGACAAAAATCAAGAAGTTCAGGGACTTGACAGTAATTTTTTTTCAAAATATCAGGTGCCCACCGCCTTAGGCGCAGTCTGGCCGCGCTGAGCTGCGGTGTGGCCGTGGCTGGCCAAAAAATTTAGTTGGCCGCGGCTGCCCGCGGAATGCTTGCTGCGGGTGCACGCGGCCTGTGCGGTCGCACTGTTCATCACTGTGCGGCCGCACAGTGAAATTTTTTTTTTTCACGTCTTGTGCAAATATTTTTGATTCCAAAAATACCATCAAAGAGAAACCATATAATATCTTTTAAGATAAACTTTAATATTTGAAACCAAAACGAAACTTATCATTCTTCCTTTTTTTCATTTTTTTCTTAATTCATTATTCATACCAATATTGTTGTCAAACAAAATTATTATCAAAACTTAATACATTTGATTCCATATGTTATTTATTATGTTGCACGCCTTATTTCTTTAACTTTTCTTGAGTTAGCAAGAGCAAACATTTCTAATGAAGAAGATTGAATAATATATACTAACAGGTCATATATTTCGTTTGACTTCAATTTCACACAATTCTATCATGTACAAAGGATTCATAAGTTGGTAAGTATTAACTTACTAGCAAGTCGGTTGGTCGATGCCTCGCGCAGAGTAGTTTATGCATGTAGTGCCCCTAGAACGTTGCTCTGATACCATTCTGTCACGCCCCCGCTAACTTTACAATATTTTCCGAATATCTTATGGAAATTTACAAATTCTGTAGCGGAAGCTTTTATTCAAATAAAGGGGATGGGACGTGCGAAACAATTCAATTCATTTTATCTTACAGAGTTTAATAGACAAAGATAGTTTCATAAGTTAACAAATCGTCAATCTTTTAAAGAAACATTAACGCTAGGTTTTTCAAGAAAATATATGGAACACAAGAAGTTGTATTGATAGATATATTTCATTGATTTCCAAGGTGTGCTAAATCATTAGAGAAACTTTTACAATGAAAAGTAGAATTCAAATAAATATAAAGATTATATCTCTCTATAGTCTCATATGTTATAAGATGTAAAACATATATATTATAGAAATGGGCATAAAAGTATTAAATTCGTGATAGTTTCAAGGACAGGTTTACACCACATGCACAACTCTACTCCCATTTGCGAGCACGATCCAACATCCAGCTTGCCCTGCTTTTTAATTGTTATAACTCCAATTATCTACAAAAATTGTAATAAGTGGGGAGTGAGTACAACGTACTCAGTGAATAACACAATCCTTTGATTCACCTTTCGTTTATAAAACTTAGTTCCAAGAAAATAATTGCATGTACAAAGCTTTTCAATGCACAAAAGGGCCCTATCACTAGTTAAACTACTACTCGTGGTGCGCGCCAGATTCATATCAATTCAATTAAGTGGATCCACAATGAACCCCAGTAGACCCATACCGAGATTCCAATTAAAAGCAAACACCACACTAATCTTCCCTATTCCGGGATCATTGAATAGGTCATAGTGTAGGAAACAATTCAAAATGGCCAAGAACACACAGCAAGGCCATACAATCACAAAGCATTTCAAAACGGGTAGAGCATTAACTAGCGATACAAATGTAATAAACCAATCTTTCTTTCAATAATAATGCATTCAAATCCATGTTTGTCTCATCAAAATCATCAATCAAAGACACACTTATCTTATCAAAACTTTATGCATGTATAAAAGGAATCAAAGTATTAGGTTACCCACCTCAAATATTCTTCAAATAATCCATGTGAAAAAGTATCCTTAGAGCCTTGATATTCCTCAATTAAAGTTATCTTTCAAGCTATAATCCTTCCATATATGGTAAGAGATTCTTTTCAAAGGACAAATAGATATTTTGGCGGGTTTTTATTGGTTTTCTCCTTCCCTTGGCCATTTTGGACGAATTTTGGGGTCGGGAGAGAAAAGGGGAAATGGTTTGAGAGAGAAAATGAAATTCTTAGCTTCCTATATATAATAGTTATGATTTAGCTAATTTTAATAACTTTTGAGTTCTACCAATTATATCGTGACAAGTGGCGCCAATCATATTGTGATAAGTGGCGCCAATCACATCGTGACAAGTGGCGCAATGTGGCGCCGCACACTTGGCGGGAAATTGCCCAAGAAGTCCTTTCCCTTACATTATCTCTCAATTAAGTTCACACTCTTTAGTTCATGTCAATTTAGTCATTACACTTTAGTTTATGTTAATTATCAACCAAATTCTTTCTTTAGCTTCAATTCAATAACAATC